>RBNI01003582.1:0-15573 GCA_003990745.1 Jimgerdemannia flammicorona
TTTCTTTTTATAGTCACTTAGACTCCTTTATTACCAAAATAGATCTATAAAAATAATATATAATTCACTGGTCCCATCAACAATCCCCAACCCCACTTTAAGAGAAATCAATTAAATACTATCAACCAATACTAATTTTCCACTGCATCTCTCTCTCACTCAGTACTAATTGACTCCAACTTCCTAAGATAATGTCCTATACCTTCTTCATTACCCCCAGCTCTCAGCATCTCTCCTGGTACTACCACCCTTATACCACCTCCCACAGAAGTCAATGCCATTACTCTACCAACTCTCCAATTCCCATCCAATATTCATCTTCAAAAACCCATCACCAGTATAATGCCATCAAGACCCATACTCCTAGGATCTACTCAACACTACCCCAAATATTGTCAATTTGCCCCACCATTCTCTTCTAGATAACCATACTGACAGAATCCCCCTGACTACTCTCTCTCAGATCTCCAGTATTCCTCCAAAGTTTGCTAATAATCTTCTATCTCAGAGCAGGCCACTAAGACATACTTCAGAGTCTGAACTACTTCTCCAGAGATTTCAGTACATTATTCACAATCTTGGTAACCATTGATCATCATTCAGCCCATCTGATAGTTCAACATCACATTTTTTCTCAAGAACTGCTACCACACTATCCAATATCTAGAGAGCACTACTCAATATAATATAGCTGCCCAACTTCAGACCCAACTCCACTCCTATATCTCCCCAATTCCAGCTGTCTACCAACTAACTGATCACCTCTCTAGTAGTCTCATCTTAGTCTATTCCATAGCTTCTACCAAGAAATACTTCTTCAATATTCTACCACCTATTCTGAGTAACTCTAGCTACCACCACTACTGCTCAGAGTTCATATCCTCCTCTATCTCAGGTCCTACTAATATCATGGCCAGCCAGGCCTCTACAATGCTCCATCAGAACCTTTTGTACTATATTCTGCCAACTGTTCCAACTCAGAGCAACCCTCTCATATCCTTCTACTCCTCACCTCTAGGGCAAAACCTAACCTCTCAATTGTCTATTGCCAGCCTGCCCCAACCTCTCTCTCCTAGCTCCATCAGTTGATGTCTCCACCAGTCTCTAAGAGCCTTTAGCTACTGCTGAAGGTCCACTAACTCCAGGCCCCCATTAGCAATCAGTAGCACCAATATCTCCTATCTAATCTGCAGCTACCTTCCTTATTAAAGCCACCCTTCAATAGTCTTCTTTAACTGCTATACCATCCATCCAGAGAAGTCCAAGTGGTAACCTAAGTATCACAACTTTGACAATCAGTATATATTCAAAACCACCACTCTCTTCACCAGAGAGAAGTTATGACCAGACCAGCCTGTAAGAGTGCCTTTTTATTTCTGCACTATTCCACACTACTACTCTCTTGGCAGAACTGTCCCAAACACTAAGAACTAAATACCCAGATATCTGATAGCCTCTCCAGTAGATACCACTTGTCCAAACCTACTCTTGGCTCCCAAACCAGTACTGAGCTCCAAAGTCTCACACTTTCTCCAATTCAACTTTGCTCCTGCCAGTCCCTCATACTGTCCAATCTCTTCTTGTAAAATTTCCATATCTGCAACACTATCTAACCCAACTACTATATCATCTACAAAAACCCCTAACTTCTAAATCACCTCTCTCATCCTCAGTCTAGTCAGCCATCCCCTTAATCAAGTCAATACAGGCTCTAAAGAGAGAATATAAAGAAGAGGTGAGAGGGGGTCCCTCTGTAGAACTCTCTTATCCAAAGCAAACTCTGGACCATACTAGCTATTCATCAGAACTGTCTCTCTATAGCTATACACTAGTTCCATAAGCCTTCCAATCTCTTCAATATCAAATTCAACTCTATATAATATAGTCTCTAGAAACCACCACCACACCCTATTATATGCCTTCTCCTAATATAAGAAGACCATCCTCCCATCAATCTAATAGCTCCTATAGCCCTTCAAGACATTTTGTACCCAAGCAGTATCCTTGATCTACCATCTCTTCACAAAGCCCCTCTGCTTCTCCCCCATCAGCCTACTAATCTACTGTATTCTCTCTACCAAGACCTTTGAGACCAACTTCCTATTCACATTCAACAGAATTATTGGCCTCCAGTTTCACCATACCCTCCTGTTATCTTTCTCTTTATACAATAGAGAGACTAACCCTAAGTTATCATTACTAATCCACTGACTCTCCACTAATATAAAGTTGATTATTTCTACCAGCTAAGCCCCAAACTCAGTCTGGAACTCCTTCCAAAACTCCCAGGGGAGCTCATCCTCTCTAGGTAACAAACCACTTGATATCTTCTGCAAAACCCCCAATACCTCCTCTAAAGATACTCTGCCCATCACAGAAACCTCTATCTCTAGCAATACTACTACTGGCCAGTCTCATACTAATGAAGAATCCTTAATGTCTAGTATACCATCATCCCCTCCCACACTCTCATCACTCTAGAGTACCTGTCATTGCTCAGAGATCTCCTCCAATATATCTATAACATCAGAGACTTCAACTCCATCCTCTTGTAGAACTGAAGCCTAGCTGTACTGTACCTTCCTAGCTTTCAGAATACCAAATAAAAATTTGGTTGGCCACTCACCTTCTTCCAATCACTTGGCTCTTATGTATATCTACTCTATTCTCTGCCTCTCTTATATCTGACTATAGCTTAACCACCTCTCTAGTCAGCTAGTGCCATTTCTCTTCTGTCAGCATTATATCTTCCAATAACTGCAACTGCCACCTTAATCTCCTCTCACTCTCCTTTCCTTGTCCTTCTGCTCCTTTCCAGCTACCTCTCTAATATTCCATCAATAAGCACTCACCAAGTGTTTAAACCTGCCCCACCATTCAGTAACAGATAGACTACTATTCACCCACCTTGTCACTTCTTGTCTGGCCAAGATCTCTTTTTACTGGTCTCTAGAGCAAGGTCACATTGAGATGCCAATGCCCTCCTCTACTACTAACTACCTAAAACCTTCCACATACTTCAACTCCTCAATGGTTGGACTATAGACACTACTGTACTTCTACAATATCTAACATATTACCCCAATATTCTGCTATTAGCACCTAATCAATCCTCATTTCTACCAGCCCATCACTCATTGGATATCACCTAGTGAAGGGTTCTGACTTATTCTCTGCCTACAGCTATATACTATCTACCAGCTCTATTTCTTTTTCTACCTGAAGCCACTGAGACAGCCTCTGGGAGACAGTTATACCAGCCCCACTATTAGACCAATCTAGAGCATAATCTTATACTATATTAAAGTCCCACTCCAAAATATCCAACCTAATAGCTGCCTATCTTTCTCAAGTCAACCACTCCTCCACCTATTGCTTTTGCTCTCTGCCAACTGCTGGCAGATATATAGAGCCCACTGAAAGTCTATCCCCAGTCCCTTTCTTTAGCCTTCTCCACATTAGATAACTACTAAAGATTTCTATATCTACCAGCTCACCCTTATCTACACCAACTAGAATACCAACTTATCTGTTTCAACCAGTACTACTAAACAATTTCTTACTCTACAACTCATAGTTCTGTATATTATAAGCCCTAATATTCTAAAGAAATACTACATCATACCTCCAGACCTTCAGCTACTAAAAAAAATACCACCACTTAACTCTATCTCATAGACCATTGATTTTGATCAATAAAATACATAGGTTGTTCTTTATTATAAATAGAGAGTTTAAATATCAGCTATCACTATAACCATCTTCTCAGCCCTACCCTTGATGATATCTTAATATTCTTCACAGACTGCTCTCCAAATCTACTCTCTATTGATACTGCCACAGAAGAAGTCCACTCACTCTGATGCTATCTTCTTGATATTGACCATCCTGGTATCATCTACCTCATACTCTTCATTCTCTAGGAGTGCTGTTACCATAGTAGTCACCAACTTTGATCCCTATATTGACACATTAAGAAATCTCTCTCATACTTCCAGAGATTCTTGAAATATGTCAACTTCCTTAATATCTTCCTCCATAAGCTCCTTCAGGATAGCCTGAAACTAACCATCTGCTACTATTACCAGAGGCCCTAGGGTGGCAGACCTAGGGATCCTGCATAACTCCTAAAGCAATTCTCTATCTGTCAATACATTAGAAGCAATCTTTATGAAATTATTCTCCTCAGAGACTTTGTCCAGCCACACTACCTCACCAGTCTCAGGATATTCCCAGTATATATTTGCAGATTTGGCCATAGTCATATCCTTCATCTGAGTCTCTGAGACTATCTCAACATCCTTCTTGAAACCTGCTCCTCTCACTTTCTCTCTATCAGCCTACTTCCCCTTTACAGGTATATATACAGAGTCTTTTACTCTCCCTAGCTACAAAAAAGACACCTCAGCTACCTCTATCCCTTCTATTTGATTTCTGTCAATTACAATCCTCTCAGCCTCTTTCTCTGTAGACCCTTACAACACTGCCTACAAATGCTCCCAATTTTCCTTATACTATTGTCTCCTCTTCCCATTAGCCTCAATCCAGATCCAATTCTTGGCAAACTTCTCCTATTTCTACTTCTGCAAAGCCTTTACTTTATTATACTCCTCCAGAGCAATCAACAACTCTTCCTCTTCCTATTCAGAACCTTTCCTCTTCCAAACCTGATACTCTTACCCTCTAACATGAATGACCTCAGATCAGTCTTGCCCCAACCCAGTTGCCTCCTTCCCTTCCAACTGCACCATCACCTTGTAGTTACTATTCCTCAACTTTGCACTCTCTCAGAACATAAAGCCAAAATCCACCATCTCATTAAAACCTTCCAGGACTTTGATTACTATTATCTTAGTCTCCTATCTGCTCAATTAGTAATCCTTCAACCACTAGTCATACTACATACAGGTCCCACCTTAGATATCTTGCTATATCTACCTTGACATTCTTGACCATTAGTCCCTTCTCTAGAATCTTCACCATCACCTCCTTCTCAATAAAGCCAACCTCCACTGCCTCTGTTGATGGAATAAATCTCAGTAACTTAGCCCCTACAATCTCCTCATCTATCAGTTGTAGAACTTCTCTAGCTGACAGTCCTAGATCCAAGAAATTGGTAGAGACTGCCCATGTTAATACTGACTTATAAAAGAATAGATATACTATCAGCTCACCAGTCCCTACAGCTAGAGTTATCTTACTCTTACTTTCAGAAACTCTAGCCACTACTTCACTAGGTACTACTGTACTACCAGTAGTCATACCCTCAGCCAATATTCCAGCCCTAGAAAAACCAGTCTCAGCAGTCCTACCCCTGGACCCCTGATCCCTGCTAGACACCTGACCAGTCAGCTGACCAGTCAGCTGACTCCCCCCCCCCTGTCTACCCACTATAGGTCTAGAGGTAACTCTCTTATCCCCCACTACTGTATGCCAGCCATTTACTCTAGTTACCAGCTTCCAACTACCAGTCTGTCTTTCTGCCTCACTAGCTCCAGCAGCTACTGTAAAACTCTTAGGAAGACCTCTTCCTCTCCAAGTACTCAGAGCTTGATGAACCTTAGTTTACCATAGTATAAAAACTTGATGGAATTTGATGAAACTTACTGTATATTATTACTAGACTTCTGCCACATCTAGTACACTAGTATAGATGAAGTGAAAACTTGAAAACATGTTGCTTTTTGTAAAAAGATATCTGTGTGACTTAGCTTGCTCCAAGTGGTTTGAGTAAAAGAAGTCTGGTAGTTACTGATAGCTTGATGTTAAGAATGGAGAAGTTAATAAGGTCTGCAAATAGTTCTTAAGCTGATATAGGCAGTAGAGTAGAGGTTCTCCATCTAATATAGTTGGAGCCATCTAAGTAGAGTTCTTGCTCCTTATGTCTGGAGATATCTATTCAGAATAGAAGTCTAAATGATTATAAAAAAAAAAAGAGATCAGAGAGGCCTTAGAGCTATTGGTCTGAGTTATTATTCAGGATGGAGCTCTAGTGAGATTTGCAGTCAGTAGACTTGAGGATAATCTAGAAGTTGGCTTCTTGAGCAACCTTGATCTCCAGTTTATCTATCTCAGAAAAGAAGAAGTTCTGGAAATCCTTCAGTTATATGTAGTTGAGGTTGGAGATTGCAAAAGATATATGGCATATGATTTGATAGATCTTCTTAGCTAGTCTTTACTCATATCTATCTAGGTTGGTCCAGTCTGAGACCTGGTCAATAGATAGGCCTAGTATATATTGAAGAAGTTAGTAGCCAATTTCATATTTATATCAAATTTCTAGATAGCTAGTAGCAAGATAGGTCCTTTTGATGACTTTATAGTAGTCAAGAACATACTATCCTAGGTCCTAGCTAGTGAGATTAAGGGCCTCAGAGTGGCAGTTCCTTCCTTAGATAGTAACCTGGATATGTTCAAAGAGATGGTCAATCTAGCTTAGGAGGAGCTGACTATGGTAGGCTGTTTGGCAGCAGGTAGTAGACATTCTTGTATTGTCTTTTCTTTAGAGAGAGAAGAAGGAGATGAGGGTTGTGGTATATTCCTGCCCTGAGTATTTTTACTTATTTGCTTATCTAGTATAACTTTATTTTGATCACATTTCTAACAGAATGTATGATCTATTACTATAAGCAGGGCATGTGCTAGTCATATGAGAGAATACTGATTTCATAGATATTATTATATTATAGTTATAGTTATACAGAGTTGACAGATCTTGGTCTTCTTTTTTTTTAACTTGTTAGTATATTTGTGAGGACTGGCCATTTTTATCTAGGGTGAGGGCTCTCATTATTGTGGCTGGGGGTTTGAATCTCTCAGAAGTGATATTTACTATAATCTGAGGTAATTTCTAGTAATAATATCTATTATATAAAATGGCTTAAGATTGGTTCTGACATTGTTGGCTTTCTTGAGTTCTATATAAAGTATCCATCATTCTCTAATAGAGATGATATAGATGATATAAATGAAGTTGTTCAAAAATATTTTACCAAACCTTGCTGGGTTAGTTTAGAGGAGTTCTTCACCTAAATATCCTCTTATTAGTTAATTGTAGTGTTTTTTTTTTATTTTATTTTTTTTATTTTATTTTTATAGTTACTCAGACTTCTATTTATTATTACTTAATCTATAGATAATAATACATAAGTTCCCACCACCTCTCAGCCAATGCCCCTTGGATCTCTCTCTCTACTCACTACTCTCCTCTGTCAAAGAACAACCCAACCTCCCACTACCTGAACCCTCTCTCCACTCTTCTTACAAATATAGTTCACTAGATTCTGATAGCCCCCTCTACTTGCTCCCCACCCTCTCTACCAATCATTCAAAATGTTAAGTAATAACCATTCTCAGTATGCTACCTTAGTTCCAACTGCAACTTGCTGGCCCTTCTCAAAGAAATGGAGCCAATGACTGGCCATTCCTATCTAAATTACTAGGACCCATCCTAGGGTCAACCATTTATCCCCACCCTGCCCACTAACCTATGCCTGAGATCCCCCCATCTCTCTTCATCCCCCCCACTAGGGGCTGTAATCTCAGCTTGCTATTAATACTATATCAAAACTCCTCCAGAACTTCACACTCTCCTAGCCAATGTTCAGGCATCTGTACCACACCCCCCTCCTGCTCAATGTCCATGCATTTCTCATACTCAAATATGCTATCTGCCACCAAGTGCCCTGACCAATAGTTCGGCATCACATTCTACCTTAGAAACCTCTACTATACTACCCAGAACTTGGGAGGAAGCCATTGTAACACCTGCTTGCTCCAAGACCAAATACCATTCCAGTCCCACTTCTTGCCAATCCCCACCCTTTACCATACTTTAGGCCACATATCTCCCCAAGCCTCTGTATATATTCCATTTCATCTCTAAGCTAGAAATCCTCCACCAATGTACCTCTCAGCAGCAGCTGGTCCCATCTCCACATCTGTAGTCTCCAGTTCTTATCTCTCTCTTCACCTCTCTACCAAAGCTCAATTCATCTTACACTATCCACTACTCCCCACCAAAAGCCCTTGTAACATATCCTCCTGCTCCCATCTATGGTCACTATCACAAGCAGGTCACCAGTTGCTCCCTGAGGAGAGTACCAGACTTCCCACACCCTCTGCATGAGTGGTACCCACTCTCTGCCTCTCAACTCACTCACTCTCTTCAGCCACCATGCTCTCAGACAATGTAGGCACTTGGAAAAGTCTATTAAGCCCAGCCCACCTCTGTCAACAGGTAGAGTCAGAACCTCCCAGCCAATCTGACTTCACTACCTAGCCCAAATCTATGATCTTACCATTTTCAGAAGATGCCTGACCACCCATGCTGAAAAGTCCAGATAATATCTCAAGCACCATAGCTTTGGCAGCCAATACACATTCAGCACTATTGTCCTTTCTGCTAAGAATATATGCTGACCACCCCACCTCAAGAGAATATTCCCCCATACTAGTATGTAGCTACTATTCCCACCATACATGGGGCAGAAGGGACCCATATACTGAAAAGTATATTTCCAAATACTGGATTGGTTCTCCAGCTGGAACCACTGTTCCAACTACATTGCCCCCAACTATCCCACTATCTAGCACCAGAGTCTTACATTTGTACTAGTTGAGTTAAGCACCAGAGCTCCTCTCATATTATTCCACAGTCCTTTGTAATTCCTCTATATTCTCCAATGAACTCAGTCCAACCACCATGTCATCCACAAAGGCTCCAATCTTCCAATTAATTCCCAAAATATTCAATTCCCCAATTCGATGCTGAATCCTATCCAATAGGGGCTCTAAGGAAAGGGCATATAGGATGAGTAATAGAGGATCCCCTTGTGGCACCCCATGACCTAGTGGAAAGGTCACACTCCTGTGTCCATTTACCACCAATGCTGCTTGATTGTTCTCCAGTAAACTGATTAAGGACCTCCTGAACTCTGGGAAAAATCCCACATATTTCAGCACTCCCTCTAGCCAGATCCTCCTCACTCTGTCATATGCCTTCTCCTGATCCAGAAATACTAACCAGCCATCAACCCCAGCTGCCTGAGCTCCTTCAATCACCCCATGGACTCAGGCAGTACCATTCTAGATCAACTGCTTACCTATAAATCCCCTCTGCTCTATTTCTAGTATATACCTACTGAGTGATCCCCTGCAGCATATTCATTAAGATCTTTGTCAGTCTATATCAAGGAGCATGATCAGTCACTAGTTCTTCCAATTATCTCTTCTCCTCTTGTTCTTATAGAACAAAGAAATCAGCCCTAGGTGCTGGCTCCCAATCTAAGTTTCAGACTGAAGAACCTCATCACTCATCACTGTCATCTCCTCCAATACCCCCTCCACCTTAACCATTCTTTTCCAAAAATCCCAGGGAAGCCCATTCTCTCTAGAAGCAGTCCCCTTACTTGTTGAAGCCAAGACCTTGCATACTTCCTCTCCCTGCACTGGGTCCTCCAGCATCTCCAGGCCCAGAGCTGGATCTAAATGCCAATCCTTCAAACTACTATTCAATGTTCAGAGCATCCTCACCCCCTTTCTTCTCACTCTACAGATTTCCCCAGTAAATTTGCAGCAATCCCAAAATCTCAGGTGTGCCCTCCACTATCACTCTTTCCTTATCTAAGACACCATCCCACTGCTGTCTGGTCCTCCTAGCTTAGAGCAACTGAGAAAGAAATCTAGTGGACCTTTCCTCTTCCTCCAACTCCTGCCACCACAGCCTCACCACCATCTCCTTTAACTGAACCTCTTTCTCTATTTGTAGCACTTCCTTAAGCTCATCCACTTCCTTCTGTGTCTGCAGAGTTTACCAATCAGCTGCCACTCCATCCTCTAGCAACTCTGCCCATCTCCCCAGGAGCACTACCAATCTATGTGAAGCCCATTGTACTCACTGCCACCACTGCACACTCCTTCCTTTTCCTGCCTCCCTCCAGAACCTCTGAGCACTTGATTTTAGCTACTGCCAGTGATCCCCAATCACTAATCCCTGCTCCCACCACCTATTAATCTTCTCAATAACTTCCACCTCTCAGTTAGTCTATAAAGAATCATCCTTCAACAAAAAAGAGTTGAGCTACCAATGTCCAGGC
Organism: Jimgerdemannia flammicorona; assembly: GCA_003990745.1. NCBI lineage: Eukaryota > Fungi > Mucoromycota > Endogonomycetes > Endogonales > Endogonaceae > Jimgerdemannia > Jimgerdemannia flammicorona. The sequence continues at coordinate 10,098 of RBNI01003582.1, forward strand.
CCATCCCCACCTCTCCCAAATCTCCCACTCCCTATCAGACCCCAGTGATCTGACCATGGATACCAAACCACTTCCAGCATAGCCCAGACATCCACTCCCCAGCACTCTGCTGTTAACACCCAGTCAATTCTGGATCTCAGCCCTGCCACCCAGTATATATAAATTTGGTGATCCACCCAAAGCTGTTGCCCTGAGTCAACCAAAGAGCTCAATCTTTCAATCTCCATCCAATCATCCAACCTGCCACTTCTGCCTCTCAGATCTCTCCTACCATCAGTCCTATCTATCTTATTATCTCATATCATGTTGAAATTACCTCCCAGGCAATCAATCCTAGCCTCATCCATAATACCTGCCTCTCTCAAGTCTCTGATCCAATCTATGTATTCCTCTCTCTCAGCCAGACAATAATATGACCCTATAGTCAAGGGGTTCCACTCAGGCCTCTTCTATACTCTCCACACCAACCTACTCCTACAATGTCCAATATTCCCAATATTCCTCATCCTCTTTCTAACCAGAATATCCACCTGCCTAGTTCATATAGCCACCCCACTCCATTTCCTAGTTCAGTCCTGTAAGTCCACATCTAACTCATACTATACATTCTGCAATAAGAAGTGATCTGCATCTAGACTCTTCAGCTAGCTAAAGATATTCCTACACTATATTGCCCCTTAACCCAAAGATTCTAGTTGTACTGTTTATATTGAATAATGTTTGATATAGAGAACCCAATTTAGAATTCTATACTTCTCCTATCTCCATCCAGATCCAAGTGTCTCTCAGCCTCCAACTCATCTTCCATTACAGCCTGAGCATCCAGTGCTTTTAAGATTTCCTGATACTCTGTCCCATCCACCACCTCAAATTCTGCTCAATAATTCTTGCACACTACTGCCCACTTCTCCAACCCCTTCCTCGAACCCCACAAGTATACTATCTGATCATTCACAATCACTCAAAGTTTCTCCTCTCTCTTATCATCTACTTGATATTTAACTGACTCCAAGAGCACTGCTAGGATCTCATTCCTAACCTTCCTTAACACTTTCTCTCTATGAAGAATTTCTTCCCAATGTCTATCACTCATAACTCAGAAGTCCTCTCCTCCCAGCTCCTCAGCTACCACTCTCTTCAGAGTCTTCCACAGCTACTTCTCCTCATCCACCACCTCCCCAACACTCTGAGTGACCCCTTCAATCTCTGCCATAGGGTCCACCAATATGCTTCTCCTCTCTGACTCATCCCACTCCTCCTCCAGTATGTCAAGTAACTCCTCCTCACCCTCTGCCCACCAGGGACATCATACCAAGAATGTACTTCTACACTCATTTCAGTGTCCTCCACTATGCCACCCTGTCTCTCCTCACTCAAGCCACCCTGGACTGTACCTTAAGCCATTCTGTGCTCTCCAGCCTAGTCACTCTCCCTCAATCCTGCACTACCTTCTCCTGCACTGCTTCCAGCCACACTACCTGCCAACTTCTCCAACAGCTCTTTCTGAATATGTCTCTCCTGTGTCTTCTCCCAGGCCACTCAGTCCATCCTGATCCTCTTTCCATCTACAATCTCCACTACTGTCTTAGTCTCATACTCCTTTCATGCCAATCTTCTCCTCTCTACAGCTCCCACCAGATCCTCAAGAGCCTCCAGCAAGTCCTCCTCTTCCTCTGGCATTCCTTTCACCTGTGCGACCTTGCATTCAACTAGTCCCCACTTAAGAGTCACCAGCCAGTCCCTCATCTTCTCTGTATTCTCCTTCCCAGCCAGCCTCACCTAGACATTGATGTCTCTTATCTAGAGTTCTGTACCCTCCCAGACTCTGAACCTGATGTCTATGATCTCTCTATACTCCTTGACTACCTCCACAATCAGCTCTCTCACCCACTCCCATGATACTATAGGAAGATCTAATACTGTTAACTGCACCACTCAGGGGTTACAGAGTATACACCTAGCCATAGGCACCACTACTCTACTCACCTCTACCTCCTTCTCTATAGCCTCCAACATTGATGCCTCTACCTCAAATTCCACCTCAATCTCTTCCTTCCTCTTCAAGAAATTCACTAAAGCTGCCCCCTTCACCTCCTGTGCTACCAGCCCCAAGATCATCCTTGCAGTCACTGCCAAGTCTCAGAAGTACAATGTGATAGCAAATTCTGACCTCAACTTTTTGAGTAACAGTGCCAACACTATGCCCATTATACCATCTGCCAGGTCCCTAGACCTCATGCCTGCCCCCTATCCTGATCTGCCAACAGCCATTACATCTGGATTTTTTTCCAGATCTCCAGTCACAGCTCCATCAGCAGTCACATCCCCAGCCCCTACTACTCCCCCCTCTCTACTGACCAACCCTCCCATAGGGGCCCCTCTCTGACCCCCAACAGAAGCCATTAATGCCTTCCCCAGTCCCAACCAACTATCCAGACCAGAAGTCATTCTCCCCATCCTGACCTTGTCAGCAAAGGTCACCCTCCCCCCTCCTTGTTATCACAATCTGCCCCTCCCTCTGCCACCAGCACCATGTCTACCCATAGAAGTCACCAGTATCTCCAAACTATCTCCCTGCTTCCTTCCAACCTACTGCCAGTCAAAGGCATAGCTGCCCCCCTGGCTAGTATGCTCATCAATACACTTATTGCTATCTATGTTGATAGCCACTTTTCACTAAAAACTTCACAGAAAGTATTATCAGAGTCTTATATCACCTGAATGTTACTAGTGAAAGGTGATAGTGTTTTTTTTTCTTATAATATTTAGTATTGTATATCCCAGATAAATATATATTATCTTCTTCATTTTGCTATATGCTCTAAGTTTAGAGCTGCAGTTCCTTTCTCTGCTATAGGATGAGTATTTTTATATAGTTCTGAAGGGCTTCACATATATTCTCCAGTACTTCTTCTTTTTCTCAGGTAGTATCATGGGTGGAGTAATCCTTCCACTTGATAAGAAAGAACTACTTGACTGTTTTTGTATATTTGTAAACCTTATAGTTAAGTACTTCCTTAATTTCAGATTTCTCATAATTATTAATCCTAATTGAGAGTGGCAGTGGAACTATATGCTTGGAGAATAGATTTATATAGTAGTTCACCAGTTGACTGATATGGAATACTAGGTGTACTTGAATGTTATGGGGGAGTTACAACTTGTAGTTAACTTCACTGACTTTTTCTACAATCTTGTATAGTCCAATTCTTCTAGTATGGAGTTTCTTGACTAGTTGCTGTACCAGGGTATCTGAATAAAGATAGTCTGTTCTAAGTATGACTATATCACCAATATTGTAGGAGACTTCCCTTTACTTTAAGTTGGTATACTTAGTCTAGTAGTTCTGTACTTTTATGAGAGTATTTCTTATTATTTGCATAAGGTCAGAAATGGTCTTGGCCTGATCTTGGGCTGCTGGAACTACTGATTTTGCAGTAGTACTTGAGATCCTTAAGTATTGACCATAGTTCAGAAAGAATGAAGTCTTTTTCATAGAGGGTTACTAGTTATTATTGTAAGCAAATTCAGCATAGGCTAGGTACTTGTCCCAATTATTTTGCTTGTAATAGTAGAAGATACTGAGTATCTACTTGAGGGTTCTGTTAGTTCACTTAGTCTGACCATCAGTCTAAGGATGGTAGGTAGTAGAGAACTTTAGCTTGGTTCTATAGAGAGAAAAAAATACCTTCCAGAAGTTGCTGGTAAACTTTTGTATCTCAGTCAGATACAATGGTACTAGATATGCCATATAGTCTGAATACTTAGTTGAGAAAGATTTCAGCAATCTCTGGTGCTGTAGCAGTGGTCTTAGTGGGTACAAAATGGGCTTATTTGTTTAAGTGGTCTATAAATACTACAATGGTATCTCATTCTGTCTTGGTCTTGGGGAGCTGAACAATGAAGTCTATGGTAATCTGATCTTAGTTATAGCTAGAGATGAGCAGAGATTGCAGAAGTCTTGTTAGTAGCTTGTTACTGTTTTTGAATCTTTGGTACATCTTATATGAGGCCACAAAATTTTTGATATCCTTGATCATCTTTGGCTAGTAGAACTCTCTTGAGAGGAGATTATAAGTCTTCTTGAAACTAAAGTATTCTACTATAGGAGTGTTATGGAGTTTCTGCATGATCTTGAGTTATAGAGTATCATTATTAGGTGTAACTACTCTATTATAGTCTCTATAGATAAGTCCATTACAGTAAGTGAATCTTTTGGACATTTGCCTCATGGATTTGGAGACCTCAGCCTCTGGGTCTTGGCAGAATTGAAGAAATTTCACCAGAGGACTATCTTGTTGGTAACTATTCTTGATTATCTGAGTAAGGTCTCTAATTATCTTGATTATGAAAATAAGTTCATCTTCTATATATCTGGAGAAACCATCAGCCATGCAGTTGGTCTTGTCTGGAATATACTTGATTTCTATATCAAAGTTGGCAATGATTTCCATCCAATAGACTTATCTGTGAGTCAGCATAGACTATATATGAATATACTACAGAATATAGTGATCAGTATAGACCATAAATGGTTATTCTAGGAGGAAGTGGTGCTATTCCTGGAGTGCAGTGATAATGGCCAGAAGTTCCTTCTTGTGGATAGTATATCAGATCTCAGCTGGCTTGAGCTTTTGAGAAAGGTAGACTATTGGATGGTCTTCTTGACTGAGTACTATCTCAATAGCAATATTAGAGATATCTGTGGTCAGTGCTGTAGGGACTAGCTATATAGAGATGGGACAGGCTGCTTTTGGGGGATACTCTACTTGCTGAGTTTGATATTAGTGATGGAGTAGAGTGTCAGCAGGGCCTTAGTCAGGACCTTTGGCTGAGTGGTTGGTAGGCAGTAGGGATTGGCAAGGAGTGGGACTGGGCAGGAGTCTGGTCATAGAGTACTGAGGTGTAGAGGTGGCTTTCTTCCAAGTTCTGAGTAGTATGGTGGTGGATGCTGTGGAGGAATATCATGTTGAACTTCTATGCTAGTTATTTGGTAGATGGTGGACAATTGGAATGTGAGGAGTGTTATAATGTAGAATGAGTTGGGAGATTTGTACAGATATCCAAACATTGGCTGGGAGAGTGTGAGATTCTGGGGGACTTTTGGATAGCAGTGGGAGACCAGTTGGGTATGAGGAGGAGATCAGATAGAGAGAGAGGTCACTGGGAAAATTTGGAATCTAGATTGGTGGGTGGTGTAAGCAATAAATGGCTCACTGTAGAGTGAGTTTTAGCTATATGGGTAGGGTTGGCTGGACATTGGCTCTTTGTTTTTAAGGAGAGACAACAGCTGGGTTTTCAGGAGAAGTTGTTAAGATGGGAGGGTTTGTTGGGGGATTTGCTGATAGAGTGGTGGGTTGGATAGGGTCCCCAGAGTGGGTGCCATTATCACCTAGTGGAAGGGATATGTGAACTGAGTGATGAGTGGGTAGTAGTGGTTAATAACCTTGTAGTCTTTAGTTGGGGAGTATGGGGA
>RBNI01003583.1:0-15572 GCA_003990745.1 Jimgerdemannia flammicorona
TTTTATAGTCACTTGGACTCCGCCTTTATTACCAGTCTATGAATAAGTATACAACATCACCACCCACTACCCAATCCCCATAGGGGGGCTCCTCCCCACCTCCTCCTGAATGAAGATCACCCTATCACCCACCATACCAACTCTCCCCCCACTCTGGCCACAAATTTTCTCCACTAAGTGGCGTCTCCGACCACCTTGCAACCCCCAACCAAGCCACCAACCTGTTAAGGTGTCTTCCATCAGCCAGCGCCACCTCACCAACCAGTCCCCCAAGCCCTGCCTGCTTCCACCCTTAAAGACAAATAGCCAATGACTGGCCAGTCCTATCCAAATAGCCAATGCCCAGCCCAAAGTAATCCACTCCTTCCCTATCCCCCCTACCAATCTTTCCCTCAAGTCCTCCCACCTCCCTCATACCCCATCTCCCCTACGCCGTACCCCCAAGCATTCCCCAATCGTGCACCAAAATTCCCCCAACACCTCACACTCTCCTAGCCAATGTTCAGGCATCTGCACCCAACCCCCCTCCTGCCCTACATTATGGCACTCTTCACAGTCAAAGCACCCCCCTACGATGAGGTGCCCTGCGCAAAAGTTGAGCATCACATTCCTCTACAGCATGCGCCACCAGACCACCCAGTACTTTGGCGGCATCCACTTTCTCACTGCAGCACTCCAAGTCCAGACACCATGTCAGTTCCACTCTTCTCCGATTCCGACTCCTTGCCAACTGCTAGGCCACAGATCCTGGCCTGGTCCCCTTTGGCATTCCATTCCATCACCAATGTCGAACTCAATTAAAGGGACACCACCCAGCAATACACGATCCCATCTCCACATCGCCGGGCCCCAATCCTCCTCTCCTTCATTCCCCTGCCAACGAATTCCAATACGGTGCACCCCCTCTGCTATCCACCACCAAAATCCCCTATATCGCAGTCTCTTAGTATCCTGAAGTCCAACTAATGCGAGGAGATCCCCAGTTGCGCCCCTTGGTGATGTCCGCCTCTCCCAGATTTTCTGTAGCAGAGGAACCCAACCACCTCCTCCCAGTTCTACTGCCCTCTTTAGCCACCATGCCTGCAAGCAGTGTAATCGTTTTGGGAAGTCAACTAGCCCCAGACCACCTCTCACCACTGGAAGGGACAAGGTCTCCCAATCAATCTGACTCCGCCTTCCAGCCCAGATCCATCCCTTTGCTGACTTCACCAATCTCTTCACCACCCAGACTGGGAAGTCCAGATGATAAGCCAGATACCACAACTTCGGCAGCCAGTAGACATTCAAAATCGAGACCTATCCTGCCAGAGAAAAATGTCTACCCCCCCAACTCTGCAGGGCCTCCTCCCAGATTCCAATCCTCTGCTCCCACCATAGCCTGGGCAGCACTGACCCATAGACAGACAGATAGATGCCCAAGTACTGCACTGCCTCACCAGTGGGGACGATTGTTCCTATAACCTCCCCTCCCACCAAACCATTGCCGAGCACCATCATTTCACACTTATGCCAATTCAACTTCGCTCCTGAGTGCTCCTCATACCACTCCACAGTCTTCTTGAGTTCATCAACGTCAGCAATCGAACCCAAACCAACCATCATATCATCTGTGAAGGCCCCAACTTTCCATCCTATGCCAAAAACAGAGAGTCCTTCTATCTTCTGCCTAATTCTATCTATAAGGGGTTCCAGAGAAAGAGCATACAAAATGGGGGACAGTGGGTCCCCCTGGGGCACCCCCCTGCCCAAGGGGAATGCTACCCCTCGATGACCATTGCACATGAGCGCAGCCCTACTCCCTTTCAGTAGGTTGACCATCGCTGACCGGAATTGGGACGGAACCCCCATCCTATCCAAAACTTTCACCAGCCAGACTCTTCGCACCCGGTCATAAGCCTTCTCCTGGTCTAAGAAGACTAGTCACCCATCCAGTCTACAGGCTCTTGCCCCTTCAATAACTCCATGTACCCAGGCAGTGCCATCCCTGATGAGCCGACTGCCTACAAATCCCCTCTGCTCTATACCCACAACTTGCTGGGCCACCTTCTGTAATCTCGCCACCACCACTTTGGTTACCAACTTCCTGTCCATATCAAGCAACATTATCGGCCGCCAGTTCTTCCAATCCTCCCACCTTCCCTTGTTTTTATATAGTAGCGTCACCAGCCCAAGGTCTTGCTCTCCCACCCACCTCCCAGTCTGGAGAATGGAGTCGCACAATGCTGTCATCTCTCCCAACACCCCTGGGACTCCAACCATTCGCTTCCAAAAGTCCCAGGGCAGACCATCCTCTCCAGGTGCCATACCTGGCATTGTCACAGCGAGAACCTGGTGGATCTCATCTTCCTGTACTGGCATCACCAGGTCATCTAGCCCCTCGACTTGTGGTGGGTGCCAATCCTCCAATGCTCGGTCAATAGTCACGGCATCCACCCCACCCTCCTCCTCACTCCACAATCCACTCCATCTCTCCTTCAGTGAACCAAGAATGTCCTATACTCCATGCACCAGTATATCTTCAGAATCCAGCACTCCTTCCCACTGTTGCTGTACCCGTCTCGCCCTAAGAGCCCTTGTAAGAAACTTGGAAGGCCTCTCCCCTTCCTCCAAATCCTGCCAGTGGAGATGTGCTGCCAAACCCTGTACCCTCGCTTCCTCTTCTTCCTGCAGCACCTGTTGTAGTTCTCTGACCTCCATTTTCGCCCTCATTAACCTCCAATCATCTTCTCCCTCCAGCATTTTTAACCTTGCCCACTCCTCCAGTAGCCTAGTTAATCTAGTAGAAGCCCAATGCACTCTATGCCTCCTCTGCTTCCCTGCCTCCTTGCCAGCCTCGCTCCAATAAATTTTGGCCATCTCCTTCAACCTTATCCACCGAACTCCCACAGAGACACCCTCCTGCCGCCAATTCTCCACCCTCCACTGAATGTCTGTAGCCCACCCATCCCACTGGGTCTTGTCATCTAACAAAGAGGAATTGAGGTGCCAATGTCCAGGCCCATCCCCACTTCCCCCAAAGCGCCCCTGTCTCAAAAGCCCCCAGTGGTCCGACCATGGACACCATTCTACCTCCAATGACTTCCAAACATCTAGGCCCCAGCAGCTGGCTGTCAGTATCCAGTCGATTCTTGTCCCCAGACTCCCTGCCCAATGTGTATAAACCCTCCTATTCCCCCAGCACTCCCTCCCAGTGTCTACCAGTGCACTTAGTCTCTCGACCTCCTCCCAAGCTGCTAGTCCTCCACTCCTGCTCTCAGCACCTCGTCCTCCATCTGTTCTATCCAATAGTGTGTCCCGAACCATATTGAAGTCACCCCCAAGCATATCCACCCCAGCCTCTACCAAGTTCCCACTCTCCAGTAAACCTGTCATCCAATCTACCCACTCACCTCATACCGCAGGACAGTAGCAGGAGCCAATGGTAACTGGCTCCCAACCTGCACAAATTCACTCTCCCCAGACTAGTCTCTCCCTCCAGCATCTCACATCCTGTATCTCCCCTCTACCTTTCCGAACCAAAATTCCAACCTTGCCCTTCCAAATCGCGGCACCTCCCCATTCCTTCATCCACTCCTTCTTATCTAAATCATCCTCACACCTAACATCCTGCAGTAGGAAGAGATCGGCCTCCAATCCCTTCATCTAAGAAAAAATGTTTCTATGTCGAGTAGCCCCCCGTAGCCCATTCACATTTAAAGAAAAAATGTTGGTTGTACTATTCATAATGATATATGGTATTTTGTCAATCGATCTCTACTGCTCCATGCTCATCTCCTCCTGCGCCATGTCCAGATTGTGTTCCGCAGCCACCTCCTCCTCTTCCCTCCTCTGAGCCTCCAATCCAGCCAGCAGTTCATTCATCTCATCATCGGCCTTCTCCTCGAACTCCTCCCGATATTCGATGCATGCCTCCTGCCAGAGCTGCAGTCCATGGTGCTCATTCCAGCAGTACTCAGCCCTCTCTCCCACAATGACTGCCATCTCTGCCTCCCTCTCCTTATTCACCTCATACTCTTCCTCTGCTAGGTACACTGCAAGAATTTCCACCTTCAATGCCTTCGTCACTCCATCCCCCTGCAGTATTCCAGCCCAGTGCTCATCACTCATCATCCGCAAGTCCACCTCCCCCAACTCTTCTGCTGCCAGGTCATTCATCATCTGACGCATCCAAATCAAATTCCCCACCTCCTTCCCCCCTGGAGTCACCGGCCTCCCTCCGTCCAACATAGTGGTGTCAGCCCCGACACTCGCAGCCTCATCCCATACCTCTGGGATATCCACCAGTTCCTCCTCACCAGGAGCCACCACCTGTCCACCATACACCACCTCCGGTACCCTGAATTGCACCCTCTGGGCCCCTCGCATCTGCACGTCCTCTACCACCCTGTTTCAGGAAGCTGGGCCATGCCTAATAAGGGGGGTAGGGGTAGGGGAGCTCTCCCAATCCTCCTCCCAAACCTCCAGCATGCCATCAGCATATAGATCCTTACTAGTCTTCTCCCCATCCTCTCCTTCTGCCTTCTTGTCCTTCCCCTCTCCCTCGCCAGCCCAGATACTCACCCCGGCACCCCCGGCGCCCTTCCCCTCACTTGCATTCCCCAGTGGCCTGTTGTCCAGCTTGGCCAGCAACTCTTTCTGCCTCCTATGCCCCTGATCCCTTTCCCACTACTTCTTGTTCACTCGAATCCACTTTCCATCCACCACCTCCAAGTGTGTTGCCTCCACGAAGGCTGCCCAAGCCTTCGCCCGCTTCTCCACAGTACCCTCCAACTCCTTTAGCGCTTCCAACAAATCCTCCTCCTCCTCCTCACTTCCCTTCACCCTCATCACCTTACACAAAATCGCTCCCCAGACCATTGCCGAAGGCCAGTCCCTCACCTTCCCAGTAGCTTCCTTTCCAGCCAGCCTAATCCGCACATCCACATCCCCAGTCCTGAGCATAGTCCCTTCCCAGACCCAAAATCCGACATCTACCACCTCTCTATATTCTGCCATGAAGTCCTCAACCCTCTTTCTCGTCTCCATTGCTGTCACCATCGGCACTCCTTTTACCAGCAGTTGGACCACCCTAGGATCCCACTTCAGACAGCACGCCATCGAAACACACACCTCTCCAACCACCAATCCAATCTTCAATGCCTCCTCCAATGGAGTCACCTCCTCAAAACCAACCTCCACTCCCTCCAGGCCCTTCAAAAACTTCACAGATGCTGCCCCTGCCACCTGCTTAGCGATGAGCCCCAACACCATTTTCGCCGTCACCACTAGGCCCCGGAAGCACAGTGTAACCACAAATGCCGAGATCAATTTTTTGAGCAACAGGGCCACCGCCAGACCCGTTACACCATTGGCCAAGTCCCCTTGTCATCTAAGCCTCAGCTGCTCAGCCTCGCCATCAGCTGTCACATCTGGATTTTTTTCCAGATCGACAGTCCCACCGCCATCAGCAGTCACACTCCCCCCAGCCTACTCCTCCAGCTCTACCGCCCCCTCTTCCAAGGGCTGCACTCCCCTGCACCAGCACCTTCTCCTTCTCGGTCTCCCTGCCCTTCCTCAGCCAGCCCTCCAGTCCTGATGCCTGTTGTCTCCCCTTCACCGTCTTCGCGAAGCTCGCCCTCCCAGATCCAAAGCCTCTGCCACCTCCTCCACCCCTTCCACGTCCACTGGCCAGCAGTCCCCTCATACCCCCCCCCAGGCCTGGACCCCACCCCACCTGCTGCCAGTCGAAAGTGCTTGGGCCACCCTGCCCAGTACGCACCTTAGGTTGCTTGTCGGTTGCCATGTTGTTAGTCTCTTTTCGCCAAAAACGATGTTGTAAGTGCTCTCCAAAGGTTGTGTAATCCGAATGGTACTGGAAAGAGATGATGATCAACATTACTTTTACTAAACACTAATAACAAAAATTAAATCTATTATACAGAAATAGAGGGGTGCAATTTCTGCTATTCATAAATAGAATTTGTATTTATATTGTTCTGAATTCCAACCCTCCTATCTCTTTGTAAATAATAAATTAGATGAATTTATACCTAAGCTATATTATACAATAAACTATGAGGATAGGTATCTAGCAATAGTTTTGACCATGTCTTCAGCCTGCATGATGACTCTGAAACCTTTATACTTATTGTAGATTGCAGAGTTTTTGTGATCACCTCAAAGGATATCAAGCAGACAATCAATTTGACTAGCAAGATCCTCAATAGTGTAGCCTGAGATACAAATATGAATATTTGTCTACAGATATAAATAAACTGATATTAATGTCATATAGTTACAATATTAATGTAAATATTAAATTAACTTATCCAATTATTTTAGCATAGATGAAGTATGAGACAGAATCCAGCTGCTGTTACATAGCTTATGGGCAATTCTAGAAATTTCTCATCAAGAAGTGTCAACTCAATTAAATATTGAGATAGAATGAGAATATTACTATCCTTAATATCCTCAAATTGATATAGTCAGAACATAGGTCCTGGCCATTTAAGTCTATATTCTAGAGTTTCCAGTATAACCTATTCAATATCATTTAACTTCTCTATTGAATAAATGTTTTCACAAAGTCATCTAATATAACTTATAAGAATATTCTTACAGCATTCATATTTATGGGCAATTTGAAGTACTATTATGCCTAAGATCTGAAGGTAATTCTTTAGGGTATCAATATTTGACAAAGTGTGATCAATAATATGTATATACAGAAATAGTACTTCTGGAGGAAGTTGGAGATCTTGGTGGACAAGAACAACCCAATTTACAAGAATTTGGCAATGGAATAAGCCAATATATAACTGTGTATCCATGTACTTGGGATCTAGATTGTATTCAATCTGATTATATTTTAAATATGAGTAATATAATAATTAATTCTAACTTAAAATATTGATAGATTTGATAACAGAATTGCTCACCTCTAATTCTTTCAAATACTTATAATAATTCCTTGAATTATTGTTATCAATCATTGCTGGGAATATAATTTTATTATACTATGAATATATATTTGCCAATCTACTAGATTAGAGAGAATATCTTGGAATAGATGTTATTGATTTCTTAAGTTGGTCTTTCTGATAAACATAAGTATACTATGTCTGATTTTGATTAAATCGCTCTTCAAAGCCAGGTCTTATGTTCCAGAAATATCCTTTACCAATAGATACTACTTGTATGAAGGCATCATTATTTGAAAGTGTGCATCAGATAGAAATCTATTATATTAACTCAATTAGTAATATTATCAGAGTACCCCCCCCCCTCTCCTCCTTTGAAGTAGATAACCAGAACAGTATAGCATACTTGCTATTTACACCCAATTTTGTAGTAAGTATAATTAGTTGCAATCTAATAGTAAATCTGTTTTACTGTCAATTACCTTTGAGATATTAAAATTACTTATGCAATTAGAGTATTATATTTGAATAGTGGTTTTGTATTTAAGATCTGAGGAGCAGATAGAATATATAATAGACAAACTCCATTATGATCAAAGTGATATTGAATTGAAAAAATAGAATAGTGTTTACATATAAGCTGTGAAATAAGAGTACATATTGATTTGCTATTGGCTATCTGTGTAATATATTACTATCAAATAACTGAAAGTCTCACAGAAGAGATTGAACCTCTCAATAGATTATGTGTAGATTATAATAATTATTTATGACCAGATTGTTGGAATATTATAAATTCCCATTTTGCTATTAGAGTTAAATGATTGTCTGGTATATCTGAACCTATGGTATATATGTTTTTTTGATAGATCAATATCCACAATAATAAATCAATAATTTAGCCATTTGTCAACTAATAGCTAAATAATCTGTACAAGATTACCAAGTTACCCTCTGGTGTTTGAGAGAAAAAAAAGCTAATTGCAGAGAATAAATGTATAATTATTCTTATATATATTTATATATATTTATAATTAATCATGTATATTTGACATAAATAAATTTTAGAATTAGCACTTAGTAAAAACCACTACTAGATTTAATGTAATTTGTATGGAAGCAAAATTAAAGTACTTTGGCCAGCATTATTCATTCAAATGTTATATATATTTAGTAAAATATAGTTTTATAATTATATATAAAGATATTTCATATACAATATTACAAAGTTTAAATATATAATTATTGATAAATAGCAGAGAGATTAACCATTAAAAAGACATTTTATAAAGCAGAATTTCAAGATATGACAAGCTGATCAGATCTCATTAGCAGATGATATTTTATGCTAATCAAATTTCAGAAATCCAGAGATTGTATTCTATATAATTAAAAATATTATAAGATAGAATTTGTTATGATTTACCCATTCAGCATGTTTTGTATGCTAAAATTATTAGATGATTATTAAAGAAATTAAGTTGATCTTCCAGTTAGTTGTCTTCTATAGTGAACTGAATCTTAGTAGCATATCACCAATAGCAAATGAATGAAACAGGTAACTCCAAACCATATTTTCAATAATTAATATCTCTGTAAACCATCAATAATTATATATTTGAGCTCTGTAATATTATACATTAGATTCTCTATATAGTTATAGAGCTATATTTTATTAAATATATATAACATCTAAAGGAATAATATTGGTCAGAGCATATTAGTTTTTTTAATCATCGTATAATTTGGCATATAATTTCAATGATATTTACAATATCCAATCATATTTTAATGCATAAAAATATTGAGTCTAGCATTTTTATATATCAAATATTTGATTGCATTGTGGTGTTCGATTTGTATAACTAAAGGTTCAAACACTGCTCAATGGTGCCACTTGTGTGAAGCGTGGCCTTGAATATGTATGTCGTTCGCAGTCGATTACATCGATGGTCACATGATCGGTCATTCGATTCATGTGGTAATTGATAATAGCGGGACTTCGATTGTTCATTGGCTCAGGACATCGATGGCTCAAACGTTCGATGGCTGGCGGGTCGGTCTTTGGCGGTCTAGTATCCTTTGGCTGGGTAACTTGGGTCTCGAATCTTGAATGGCGGTCGAATGTGCGGCGGTCTTGAAACTTGAATATTCGTAGCGGTCGATTTCCTTAACTTGGTGGCGGTTTTCCTGGTGGCTTTCCTTAGCAGCGGTTCTTGAACAAGAGTTTTCCTTGGCTCTTGGAGTCTTTTCCCAAAGTTTCTCAAAAACTTAAGTTGGTATTATCTTACACTAGACTTCTGCATTGTTCAGATAAAAGACCAATGGACTGAGGTTTATTCACTCTAAGATATGGGGTTACTTATACAAGTTTGCTAGCTATGGGGGCGCGACTAAGGCTAAGGTATACTACGTTGTAGCGAACTTTGCTATGCTATTGGCTTGCATGATGCGAGGTGCAGGCTATTGTTTACTACGGATTGGGTTGTAGGGGATAGCAATGCTGGATTCGGACTTGCTGACAAAAATGCTGAAAACGGTGGTACTGGATAGCAATGCTGGATTCGGACTTGCTGACAAAACGCTGAAAATGGTGGTACTGGATAGCAATGCTGGATTTGGACTTGCTGACAAAACGCTGACATGAAGGCTGCGCAATTCTCACGGCTGATGGGTGGTGCTTCTAGAGGAAATAGTACCCTTCGTCCGCAGCGGACAAATCTTGCTGGGTTAAGATTTCTTCTTCATCATACCTCTCCTCAAAAGGGGGAAGTGCCAGCCAAGAGGTGAGGGGGTAGAAAAGCAGCCAGTCATCTTCAACAACATTCTCCAACCCTTGAACAGCTTGAATGCAGACAGAGGACTGGTAGACTCTCTGTTGCTCCTCTTCTTCTTCTGGAAACTCGTCAGTTTCAGTAGCAGAGGGGGTTTCTTCAGGGGCAGGGTCTTGGAGTTCTTGGGCTTCCTCTTCAAAGACAGGGACTTCTTGGGCTTCTTCTTGATTCAGTTCCCAAATGATGAGATGTGAATTGTGGCTGACAGGGTGGTGGGTGGTTGGGGTAGCCCCAACGGGTACTTCTATGGTAATGGGTGGGCCTTCAAATATCTCCATAAGACTCATTAGGTGACCTTGATGGTTGTCTCGGAGTGGGGTGGTGTGGAAACCTGGCTGAGTGGATTCGGTTTGTTGGCTTCCTACAGCGACGCGGTTGCTGCCAGTAGAGTTGGCTACTTCAGATTCTATCCAGTCAGCATCTTCAGTTGAAAGGCGGGAGAGGCTGCCAGCTGTTACTCCTTGCAAGTATGCTATGGCCCAGGGAATATGGCAGAAGATTTGGTGGACACGGAGGGCTCTCTTGATTAGCCGGCTAGTGGTTATCAATTCGGTAATGAGGCCTTCCTGGTCATCTTCTTGAGTCTCATTGCAAAGACGGTGTCCGATTTCGTAGTCATGCCAGAGGGTCATTCGTTTGGTAGTGTCTTTGAGCTGCTGGGTCATTATATACCAGTAGTTGATGAAGTGTCCAAGGTCCTCAGTATAGAAGTTCAAGTGTTCAGAGGTATCTGGGTGCCAGATGGCCTTCTTGATAGCTTCAAAGATCAGGGTCTTTGGGCCAGGCAAAGGGGTAGAGCGGCGGGAGGTCTGGTTGGATCGGCGAATGGGAGGCATTGTGTGATGGGTACTTGGTTCTTTGGTGCCGATCCCTGAGGTGGAGTATGGTTCCTTAAATAACATGGTCTTCATTTTGGCTCAGATCATCTTGTCTTCTTTTGGGATGATCACCTAATGGGTCAGGCTGTCTATTTGATTGTCATACCATTATGTCGTCTGATCTTAGTAGTCACCGGTACTCCATTGTCAATTGCATACGTCACAGCATATATAAACCATAGAATTGGAAAAATGTTGTTTTTGCCTATTTCTCTTGAGTTTTTTTAATCATCATGTGATTTGGCATATAAGTCCAATGATATTTGCAACATCCAATCATATTTTAATGTATAAAAATGTCAAGTCTAGCATTTTTATATGTCAGATATTTGATTGCATATATAAACTACAGAATTGGAAAAATGTTGTTTTTGCCTCTTTCTCTTGAGTTTTTTTAATCATTATGTAATTTGGTATATAAGTCCAATCATATTTGCAACATCCAATTATATTTTAATACAAAAAAAAAAATCATATTTTAATATATAAAAATGTTGAGTCTAGTATTTTTATCTTATTTTGGATATTATTCATATATACTATTGCTAATAAATTACCTTATTTTATTCTAAAGGTTGTACTTTATATGGCTTTGATGAGACTAAATAATGTTTTCCACACTATAAAGCCAGTAAATATATTTTGGAGACAATATAAAATAAATATAATTTGATTATAATTGATATATATTGTAACGTGCCTGGCTCAATGGAGGCAAATTACAAGGTTGGGGGTTGATGTAGTTTGGCTTGAGCCCCCAGTTACTTTGTCAAAAAGCAACAAAATGTTCTAAGATTCCTGAGGTCCTTGGTGTTTAGTGGTATAATAGTCAAAGCTGGATATCTGCGAGCGGTTTCCTTATTGGGACGGTTCTCTGGGTGTAGCGGCGATTTGTGTGTGAATGGACTTCCTTCTTGGGTCAACTGGGAATGGTATATACAATTTTGTGTAGCGAGATAATTTCCAAAAGTATGCGATTTCTGGGTGACGGCTTTGGTGCAACGATCTCTGTGTAGCGCGACGGGTTCCTTATGCAGGCGTTCTGATAATTCGGCGGATAACTCGATTTGGCTCACTGGGAATTGTATGGCGGGGATTCTTCTATAGCGGGCTCACTGGGAACAATGAATAACTCGGATGGTGCGGATTCTTCCTGAATCGGCTTCAACTGGGAATACTACTCGGATGGCGCTGGTTTTCTGGGAATGCGGATGGCTCAAAAATGGCAGATGACGCGGATTCTCCGGAATTGGCGGGCTTCTGGGAATACGATGGCGCAGATTCTTCCTGAATCGGCGGCTTCAACTGGGAATGCGGATAACTTGAGAACGGCGGCTTCAACTGGGATTCTTGGCAAGTTACATCAAAGACTGGCTTCGTTTGCGCAAGCGGAACACTGCGAAGTTGCGTCAGGGACTGGCTTGTGGCAAGGCTCTCTGGGAATGCGGAAACTTGGGTTCTTCAGGCTTAGTCTGGCAAGCGTACCAATAATTCCAAAGGCGGCAAAGTTCTTCCTCGAACTTGGCGGCAAATCTTCAAGCTTTGTATCGGAAAGTGGACCGGAGTGGGGAAATAAGCTCACAATCTCCTAACAGTGGCTGTAGAGTTCCTCTCGAAGTGTGGTAGGCAGACTTGTCTTTTGCTTCAATTTCGGACTGAGGTTTATTCACTCTTGTCTCTGGGGTAATTTATACAAGTTGGTTGCTATCTGGTTACTATGTGGCTAACTATAGATCTGCTACTTATGGCAGGTGTACAGAGTCTGTACAGTGTACAGGACCTGTACAGTACAGAGTCTGTATGGTGTACAGAGTCTGGACAGGTAAACAGACCCTTTCTGGTATGTCTGGCTATTTATACAGTTTCCACAGCAATGGTTGCTGGTTACTATGCTGTGTGTTCACGTCATCTTGGCTAATTGTTCACATCATCTGGTTAATTCGGGTGGTACGTTTTGGTTTGTCACAATATGTGTGATGTGTGCTGAAATTGGATATGCTGAAATATGTATTTAGAATGCATAAAAGTATATATATCCATTAGAGATGATGTTACAACCTAATGACTCAATAGTTTGGTATACTACTTTTTGCAATTACAAAAATCAGACTATATAGAGTGATATACATATATAGTCAATTTTTAAATTTAGTCACTTGATTGTATGCCCATATTGTAAAATTGTGCACCCAATATATGGATTAATTGTGTAACCAAATTGAAAAATCAGATTACCAAACCACTTTAGATTTTGGTCAATTTATATTATATAGAATACAATTTTTGGAAATCCTAAATTTTAGTTAGCTCAAAATTTGCCACTCTTGTATTATAATTTAGTTTTACAGAAAGTCCTTTTTAATAACTAATATAAATGATAATTGCAAATTCTGGCTCTGTATCTTTGTACTTCAAACATCACTTTATATAATTACAGAGCTGCACTGTACAAAGTATAAATGATATCTATATATATTATATCAGGCAGATTATTGAAAATGCTTTTTGCTCACCTAAATCAGTCATGTGATAGTATGCTCAAGTGCACCCAAATGATAATTAATAGGAAATCTGGTAGAGACACTTGCTAATTATTATATTCTCTCTCCAGAATATTATTGATAATAGTGTTATTCTGTGATTTGAAACAGCATTGGTCAGGTAAAATCTGAAAAGATAAAATGATCAAACTAATATTCTATAGTCTAATGAAAGTACAGAGGCAGCAATCATAGATTTAAAGGATTTGCTGAATTTTATTCTGATTGGTCTATATTATTGAAATATTTGCTTTATATAATATTATTTCAATAACTAATATCTCTGCAGCCTACCAGTAATTGTGAATTTTAATTCTGTAATATTATATATTAAATATCTCTTCTCATAGTTACAAAGCAATATTTTATCAGATATATATGACATCTGAAGAAATAATGCTAACCCAGATCACTTCAATTTTACTTAAGTCTGAAACAGTTATGGTTTTGTTTTTAATTTGGATACATGATCAGGTGAGCATTGGGTACATAATTTGATACAATTTTTACAAAGCTCTCATATTTTACCAGATGTATATAACATCTAAAGAAATAATGCTAACCTAGATCACTTCAATTTTGCTTAAGTCTGAGGCAGTTACAGTTTTGATTTTAATTTGGGTACACAATCAGATGACCATTCAGTACACAATTTAATGTAATTTTCACAAAGCTCTCAAATGAAAATAAACTAAATATGTTTGCTCCCTTTATATGTACACTTTCCTATTTAACAGGGAATTGTGAACTAAAATAAATCAGATGTATTTGCTCCACTATATATCATACTTTCTTATTTTCCTTCTGATCTCTGACACATTTGCTGGTTTAAGCCATATCACTTAGGAAATGGAGGCCTCATATTAATGATCTGATAGTTCGATATGTTACTTTTCTTAAGAAATACAGTGTTCTTGGAAAAAGCCAGATTGATTGCATATGTGGCTCATCTGGGGATTTCTGCTAGATCTCTGTTGTCTATAAAAAGTAGCATACTGAACTGTTGGGTCATTGGGTCATCTGTGACATCATACTCAATGGCAAAATTAAATAATTCTATTCAATATATGCACTTTTTTGCATTTTAGATATATGCTTTGGTATGTCCCTTTTGCTTAACAGTAATCATCATAGCCTTCTAAAATAAAATTTGCACTTTCATAAAGATTTCAGTATAGTCAGATGAACTCCAATAGTAGATAGTTATATCAATCAAGAAGGAGAAAAAGATGTTCAGATAGTAGGTAGTTATATCACTCAAGAAGAAATGAAAGCCTCATATTAGTGATCTGACAGTTCAGTATGCTACTTTTCTTAAGCCACAGGATTTTTGGAAAAAGCCAGGTTGAATTCATATGTGGCTTATCTAGGGATTTCTGCTGGATGCCCTGTTGTTTGTAAAAAGTAGTATACCAAGTTGTTGGGCTGTGACATCATACTCAATGGCAAAATTAAATTAATGCTTGAAAATTTGATTTTGCTATTAAATATATAGATGACAGATCTTAATCTTGCTGACATAATATATAAATCCATATTGTGATTCATGTATCAATGAGTGAACCAATAACCACAAAAACCATATAAGCCAACTTGGACCTGTCATCTTTTACTCCTCCAAAAACCCTCTCAGATATAACAAATATTGCTTTTGTCTGAAGTTGACTTGGCCCGTGATATTAAAATGATCTACCATCCTGTACATCACAATATTATAACTGAACTGCAAGCACCTGGGTAGATAGAGACTATAAGTACATTTATTGTCTTGGCCCATGACATTAAAATGATTTGCTGTCCTATATATCATGATGTTATAACTGAACTGCAAGTGCCTGAGTGGATAGGGACAGTGGGCACAATATAAGTATAGCTGAAATTAGTTTATCATCTTGGTTCATGATATTAAAACAATTTGCCATCCTATACATCATGACATTATAACTGAACTACAAGTGTCTGAGTGGATAGGGACAGTAGGTACAATATAAGTACAGCTGGAATTTGTTGATCCTTAGTTATGAGTCTGATCTGTCCTTAGCAAATACATATACTCTATAAGATAAGTTATTTTATTCTATATTGAGATTAAAGTAATACTCTGTTACTGATTCTCACTCTATTTTGACCAGTGCACTGCTTCACTGATCTTTGTCAACTGATGAGTCCCTTTAGCAAGGGTGAAACCAGTCAATTATTAAAGTTGAAAACTTCCATCATCATTATGATGCTATATAGTCTAAATAGTTTTGAAATTGAGTATACTTTTTGAACTCATTGACATCCTGCTTAAGAGTACATGAGACTAGGATATACTAAGAGCCAAATTATATATGTTCTAGTATAAGCATATCATTCTTTTAGTAGATCAAATGGCTCCCAAATAAAATATAAATACATTATTCTGAAGCTCAAACC
>RBNI01003584.1:0-15572 GCA_003990745.1 Jimgerdemannia flammicorona
ATCTAAGAGATAACAAGACAGTTAAAGATAAGAAGTTTGAGGACTATAAGACCTTGGGAAGGCACTCCAATAAGAACTTGCTTATAACAACTTGAGTTAGTCTAAGAGATACACCTTGAAGAGAATCTGGCGTATTTGAAGGACTCAGCGACCACTACGTGACAATAAAAATAAATAACTATTAAAATCTATTTTGTTTTAAGATTTCTCTCAAAATGCAGACCAGATGATAAGCTCACCCTTTTTATCTTAGTTATGATTCTAAGCTCCTAGATACAACTAATAAAAGTATCTATATTGTTTTCTTCAGAATGAGAACTAGCAAGTTTGATAAAGTCAAGGGTAAGAAATTTAAGTTGTCAATTAAGATTAATCTAATAACTAGTAATGCCCTGAAATGAAATTGTATTAGGGAATATCTATATATCAATATAAATAAAATTCTGTCTATTGAATTCTATTTATTGAATGTGAGATTAAATTGGTGAGCTCTTTATATATATATAATTTAGCTTATAATTATCACAGTATTGCTCTTATTTATTTATTTTACCTGAAGTATCTAGTGAAGATTATCATACTCCTTTCTATAGGTCTCCAGGATATCTTTGTGAATAGTGTTGACACTTGGCAGATATAAATCATGCTTGAGAAGACCAAGGATACTATGTAATTAATTACTCTCAATAGTTGTAAATAGTTGGTCTATTATACAATTTAGTAAATAAGTCAATTTCAAAATTCTGTCAAAGAATATAGCTAAATATTTTTGATTAAATAGGATTGTTGATATAAAAATAGTTGGGCAATTAGATAAATATACCCACTATGACTTAGATATCAATTTTTATTTATTTCTGTATTCTTTTTGATTTTGTTAGAATATTTGTCTTTTATATATCAATATATATTTAAAGTTAAACCACTAAGCATTTTGAACTTCTAGTTGTATAGTATAAGAGGTTGGTAGAAACAACATCATATATGTATTAAACAAAAGTATTAGTTGTATCATAAATATATTCTCTTTTTTAATTTTTTATCTATAATAATTACAAATAACATCATCTCCAGTCTTAGTATAATGTTACCAGATTTTGGAATGAGGATTATATAGAAAGTGTGAAACTATTAAGAATGTTTGACTTGAAGCATTATTGGTACTATGAACTGTTGAAAACTGATCTGTTAATATATATATATATATATATATTTATATGTACAGTATCTTCCAAAACTGTAACATTGATTCTATTAATTATATATTTGATTTATTTAAATTATATTCTTATATATATAAAATATCAATTAATTATATATTATATCTATATCCTAAGTAATCTTAATTATCATAGTTTTATGCTAATTAAGTTGATTTTCCTATCACAAATAAATTTTATAAAAGGGGACCACATTGTTACAGTTTTGTTACCAACATTAAATTTAGACTTCTTTATTTTTTTTTTTAGTACTTCATGTATATCTCCTTGGCTTTAAATACTGCATTTACATGCCTAGGTATACTCTCTATTAAATCTACATATACACTTGCAGGAATGGCATTCCATTCCTTTTTGATATGCTCCCAAAGTTTTATTATCCCCTTTGGTACCTCTTCATACCTATTTAGCTTTTGTTTGAGATGATGCCAGAGGTGTTTGATTGGATTAAGGTCTGGGGATTGTGCAGACCAGTCAAGTAGTTCAATCAAATAATTATTGAACCATTTGCATACCTTCTTGGACATATGCTTGAAATCATTATCTTGTTGGAATATTGTTGTTTCAGGATCAATATTATAATATTTGAATATTTGCTGTAATTCATTATCTAGGATACTAATATACAGATCCACATTCATCTTGTTGTCAATCTGACATATAAATCTGAGTCTGTCATACATCATACAGCCCCAAAGTATGAGCGATCCACCATCAAATTTTATCATTCCATCTACTAGACAATCAGTAAGTCCCTCACTAGACTTCTTCCACACCCATATCCATCCATCTGATCCTAGGCAGTTAATCTTGGTCTTGTTGGAGAATATGACATATTTTTAATCATTGTCAGTCCAGTCTTTGTACTTCTGGGCAAAGGCAAACTGAGCTTTGACATGGTATCATAATAATCTTGGTCTTTTCTGCTTAATTACAGCCTTCAACCCAGTGTTTTTCAGGACTCAGTGGACAGTCTGACCACTAATGAATGCTCAGCCATCATTTTTAAGGTCTTTGGCGATCATTGAGATAGTATTCAACTTGGTAGATATTGCTTGACATACAATCCATAATTTATCATGAGTTGTTAATAAGCTTGGATGACCTCCTTTAGACAAACTGACATCTGTCTAATATTCTTTTCTAAGTTAACTAACTGTTATGAGACTAATGCCCATGTTCACAGCTATCTTGTGGGCAGATAGATCTGAATTCGCTTGATTAACAATAGTATTTCAAAGGTCAATACCAATTTCTTTCATAATTTTTTTTTTTTTTTTTTTTTTTTTTTTTTTTTTGGTATAAATTAAGGGGAAAAAAGATATAGACATATGGCGGAATACTTAAAGGACAACCATGTGAATTTTCATAGGTGTATGTCAACTACTGGATGCTCTAGGGGAGAATCTGTCATTTAGACAATGACTGCAACAAAACTGTAACAATGCCTGACCTTTTTTAGAAATTGCATTGTGATTGGAAAATTAACCTAATTAGAGTAAAACTGTGATAATTAAGATTACCTAAGATATAGGTATAATATATAATTAATTGATATTTATATATTTATAAGAATATAATTTAAATAAATTAAATGTATAATTAATAGAATCATTGTTACAGTTTTGGAAGATACTGTATATATTTATATATATATATATATGTTTGTATATATATATTTATATATATATATTTATATATATATATATTGTATATGTGGATATATCTAGTATATAAGTTATATGGATGATTTAGATTAGAAGATTCAGATTAAAGGATTCAGATAGAATAATTTGAATTGGATAATTTAAATTGAATGATTTAGATTGAGTGATTCAGATTGAGTGATTCAGATTGAATAATTTAGATTAAATAATTCAAATTGAGTGATTCAGATTGAGTAATTTAAATTAAGTGGTTCAGATTGAGTGATTCAGATAGAGTAATTCAGATAGAGTAATTCAGATTAATCTAAGTTGATTTAGGTTATTTTGGATTTAAGATTTGGATCAAACTGTTATATGATAAATCAAATCTAGATTTGATTTAAATTGACTTATTCAGAGCACTAGGTTTGGATATATTTTTGAAGAAGTATAATTCTCAACAAATTAAATTAATTTAAATTAAATTAAATTGAGAGTTATTTGAATTAAATCAAATTAGAGATTTTTTAATTCAAATAAATTTTGAATCAAATCCAATTGAACCTTTGATTTGATCAAATCAAATTGAATTTAGATTAAATTCAATTCAATTTAATTTGTTGAAAGTACTAATAATGATACAACTCCTCAATATCTAAGTTAAGAAACTATATATAGTTCTGACTATTACTATATAGGATTCTTTCTAGTTATTTTAATATATTCTGTTTTACACTAACAACTTAGCAGTCTTCTTATTATTAATTCTGATACCACTACTAATCTTTCCCTCTTTGAACTTTTATAATATATATCTCTTTCTTCCAATAGTATAATATATATTTTATTTATATATAACTTTTATCTCTATCAGACAATAGTATTACTAATACTCTCTTATATATTGATATATTCTATTTTTACTTCTTTGCTCTCTCTGTACAGCTTCTCTTTATATTGATTTACTCTATAGATATTTCTCTCTTCTACTCTTTGTGACTTTCTTCTTTTGGTTTAATTTAGTAAGATCTATATATTAGACATACTTCTCTAGATAGTAAAGTTTCCTCTACTTTTGTACTCTCTATACTCTAATAGACCAATCTGTTCTCTTTATGTCCAAATTAGTGTTAATATATTAGTCTAGCTCTTTAGCTCTTTATTAGTTTATATCAATAACTATTAAGAAATATTTCTTTACTATTTAGTCTCTGCATATTGACTCTGGTCTATCTGATCTCTTACTAGAGCTCTAATAACTGCTGAGAGTTCTTCAGAATATCAAATATTGATTAGGTATTTGGATAATATATCCTTATTTTCCTTTTATATTTATCTATCTCTAATGTCTACTTCTGTACCACTGATTGAATAGTAATATTTCTGATCTTATATTCACTACTACTATTACTCTTATATATTTTAGTTTCCTCTATTCTGGCAAGATTATATGAGATCACCCTTTTGACTCTCTTTAATATATCTTCTAGGACTATATCTCATTTTATCTCTCTCTCTTCTCTCTTACTATAAGTGCACAACCTCCAAGCCACCAAAATTGCATGACATCCTCAGAACTAATTTGGAAACCACATGTGAGACTACAAAACAAGAGATTTTCTGGTTATACGAAATATGCTAGCAAGCAAGCACGAGAACCCACTGCCAAGATACAAGAATACTAGAAGAAGTACTACAACCATAAGACTGACTCTGAACTGCTATAACTAGTTTGGTGTACTGTACTATTACAAAAGAAAACCGAAAGTACCAAACTCAAATTGAGACAAGAAGAACCCTATCTCATCTACCAAAAGGTTTATGAACTGCACTTATCAACTCAAGACCAAGATACACTGTGACTATACAAGATCTCATTACTTAGCAGAAGCAAAACACATTTGAACAACTCCATTCGCTCTATCTGTATTACCTCCATTGGAGAGTGACGGATGCTTCATCTGAACTCAAGAAAGCCGACATCATCAAAACCAATCTCAAGCCATCCATGTGACAGATATTACTACTAGAAATTGCCTCAGATTATAGAAAATATCATTTCCAAGAGGTTCGAACCCCCAGCCATGACATTGAGAGCCCTTGCCCTAGACGAGAATGGCCAGTCCTTGCAAATGCACTAGCAGACCAAAAAAAAAGAGAACCAAGACCTGTTATCTTTGTACAACTACCATCACCAAGGACAGCCTTAATCTTGCAAGAGATAGAAGTGACGACACCTTGAAACTGATGATGTCAGAAGTCAGAAAACTGCTCAGACTTTGCCAGTGATGATGTCATCAATAGTGATGTCATCAAAGACTATCCAGACAGTGCCTAAACCTATAAATAGCTTAGCAGTCATAGTATAGTTAGATTAGCCTTGTACGATGTGACTGTGAACTGACTCAGCAGTCAGATGATCTCTTGATATATCAGATCACTCTTGTACTACATGACTGCATTCCGACTCAGTAAAGCACTTAGTGCTACATCTATATCTAGCATAGTCCAGATAGCCCCTCACTAGTATAAATACCCCCTCTCCCAGACCTCAGAATCTCAGACTCAAACACACAAGAACATTTCTGAATACTTCCCCACAATATCCCTTCACACAACTACTTCTAGTATAGCAATATCATAAATAGCAAATAAATCTATTTAATAACCCACAAATCACTCTTAAGTAAATCCGCTCCCCATTAGATCCCACTCCTAACCCCATCACGAAATTTCCTAATTGGGTATTGTCTGCAGTGATACACCAATTCAACTAAGCTGGTCTTAGTTTCTTAAACTTCCTGAAATACGGAAAATCCTGAACACCCAGAACTAGTCTGAAAAAGGACTTTGGTTGAGATGTCAACCCGATCTTGAAATCAATAAGCATAGAGGACATACTTCATACGAAATTGATCTTGACCATAAGAAAACAGTCTTCCAGAATATCCAGAACTTCCAGAAAACCCTTCCAGAACTATGTAATGGTTACCCTAAAAAGCAACCCTCTTACAACTTGGTAGTAGTGGTTTACAATTCAATTCTGCTTCAAGATGCTTCCTCACCCTGCTACAAACCCTTCTGTGAATTCCTACAAGTTGGTATAAAGCCCAACCTCTGAACTGGAATTTATTCTGAACCATCTGACAATCTGGAGAGAATTGAACCTGATGTATAAGGACAATTTGACCTCCACACCTGCAACAAGTGAGACAAACTTCATTCAAAAAAAGAAGTACTCTGATTAAATCAGCAAATAGGTGAACACCTATTCACTGAACTCCTTGCACTACACCCAGTAAGTCAAGACAAAGAAGGTCTTATAGAAGCCTTCTTTACTCTTCTCAACAAGAGTTTTGTCAGCTCCACAAATCTGAGCGACCTAGGACAACCAGCAGTAGTCTTTCTAGCCTTAGTTCCTCATGAAGCCCAAGCCTCCATAGCCAAGTGGCTCAATTCTACTGACTTTCACCGAACCAGGACCAAGACCGCATTATACTACTGATTCCAGAACAGCAAGGCCCACCATATTCTTAAGAAAGAAGCAAGAGAAACTCTTCATCAACTACCTGACCCTGAATCTGAAGCAGGCCCTGCTACAGCTCTACCTGAATCTGAAACTAATACTGAACCAGAACTTGACTTTGAATTAAGTCTATCTGAAATCAGATATATAACTGATTCTGTCTATTTTGACACTGAGCAAACCCAAGTACATGGGGACCAAACCGAAGAAGAGGAGGAGTATCTCAGTGAATTTGATCCCAGATACACCACCGAAGGAGACATACCTCCATCAGGACAGAATACATCTACACAGCAACAGACAGCTATCTATTAAGCCCTTACTCCAGACTCACAACTATTACTCCAGCAACTTACACAGACCCAAAGAACCCCATCACACTCTGCACCAGTACCTCAAGTAGTACCAGTAACACCACTACTAGCAGTCCAACCACCTCCAGTAAACAACATGGCAAACCAACAGATTCTAGACCTCACACTGCCTTGGCCAAACAGACCCGACCTACAAAAAATCTGAGTCTACCTACCTTCAATGGTACTGCACAAGAAGTCCAAAGCTTTATTAGTATAGTCGACACCAACTTCGAAGCCAATCAATGGACCAATGAATGAGTCGCTGACCATGTTCTGACAAACAATCAAGACCACACTCTGGAACAACTCTTTGCTACCACTACAGCCTATGTCTGCTGAGTTGTTACATTCTTCCAAGGACCTGCTGAAGAATGGTGGCAAACCCTTCCTGAAAAACCCCTCACATGGGACACCTGACCTGCAGTAGTTGCTCAGAATGCAGCAAATAATGCCCCAGAATATAGAGCCCATCCTGCAGCCCCTGGACTTAAACAACTCATGATTGCTCAATATCGCAGCAAAACCATGATCGCTAAATCCCGAGTAAAACTCTGCAATCTCAAATTTGATGTACATAGCAAGGAGGAATTCAAAACCTTCTGTACAAAACTCGAGTCACTCCTGAACACTGTTGGTCTAGGATATATTGCCAATGATGAAGCATGAAATGGTACAAGAGCAGATCATTTATTCGATGCCCTACCTGAATGACTTACTAGAAAAATCCGAGAACAAGGATGCCCAGTTGGTTGTGACCACCAACAATGGTGCCTGGCAAGAATCAAGACTATAGTCAAGCGGATCCTAACAGCTGGACCCATTCTGCCCCGAAGACAATTCAACAACAAGGAAAAGACTTGGACTAAGAAAGAAGAACCCAAGCACGAAGCATCCTGAGCTCCCTCAACATCCACTTCATGGACACCCAGAAATCATAAACCCACCCAGCCAAGTATCTTCAAAAAACTCACTGAAGGTGAAAGGAATGAACTTAGAAGAAGCAGAGCATACTTCTATTGCTGAAAGACAGGACACATGGCCAGTGCCTGCCCTAACTGAAAACTCCGAACAGCAACATGAGCAACTGTTACCATGCTGCACCATCTCAACAATCTGATCACCAGAACACTAGACTTTGTCAAGTTAAGACAAACTGCTAAGGCTCCAACCAAAGGAAGTCAAAAAGCAGCTGGATATGACCTATATGCAGCTGAAGAAGCTACAGTCTCTAACTGAGAAGTTAAGCAAGTCTATATAGGAATCGGTATCCAAATTCCTGAAGGACATGTTGGAAGAATATGCTGTTGCAGTAGCCTAGTATTGAAAGGACTCTCAGTAGAAGGAGGAGTCATTGATAAAGATTATATAGATGAAATTATTATCCTCATCTGAAACCACAGTTGGACACCCTTCAAGATCCCTATAGGCTTCTGTATTGCCCAGATCCTATTCAAAAAAATTGAGTAAACCTGATAGTCAAGGAAGTCCCTGAACTACTGCCCACCATCCGAGAATCCAAAGGATTTGGTTCATCAAACAAGGCTCCAACCCAACCTACCATGAACAAAGAAGAACAATTCTACAAGAAAATTGAAGATGGATATATACCAAGTGGCTGATACCCCCATGGCATTGGAATGTACTCTTCCCGAATGATTGATGATTGCTTCTCTTGTGTCAATGAACTGGCTCAAAGAAGAACCAACAGAAGAAAAGCTCCTACAACCGAAATCACCACCATTGGATCAGACAAACTGCTTACACTTAAAGCTTTTGTCAACTGAGCACCTGTCAAGATCATGATAGACAGTAGTGCCTCAGGCAACTTCATCAATGAAGAAACAGCCAATAGACTCAAGGTCTTCACCTCTCCAGTATAACAAACTCAAGCAGTTGCTACAGCTGATGGAACCTCACATGTCATTAGCAAGGAAGTCTACAATCTACCCTTCCAAATTGGTGACTATCGAGTATATGTTACCCTCCAGATCATACCACTCTCTGACAACGAAATCATCCTTGAAACTCCATGATTAAAACAAGAGAACCCTATGATTGATTGGGTAAACCATTCTCTGACCATCAAGAAGGACGCCACAACTTCAAACTACAAGGTAAAAAGGACCCACTCAACCCTAGTGACCCTGGACCAAAGATCACCCACATCAACAAGCTACAACTCAAGAAATTGGCCAAGAAATGCTCTCTCTTTGCTATCTCCATCCGTCCATCCAAAGGAGAACCCAAGAACTCTGAAGAAGACTTTTCCAAAGTTGACAGCCATGTTAGACCACTACTCCAGAAAGTCCGAGACATATTTCTGAACTGAACCATAGAACCACCTGTACCTGTCATTATTAATGACCAAGAAGAATACAAAGTTGAACAAATCCTCAACAAACACAGCCACAAGAACCATCCAAATGGTACAACAACACCAGAACAAATTAGAAGGCCTCGATGAGGATGTCGAAAGCTAAGAAGGGGAGAGTTGTAAGCGCACAACCTCCAAGCCACCAAAATCGCATGGTATCCTCAGAACTAATTTGGAAACCACATGCGAGACTACAAAACAAGAGATCATCTGGTTACACGAAATATGCCAGCAAGCACGAGAACCCACCGCCAAGATACAAGAATACTAGAAGAAGTACTATAACTATAAGACTGACTCTGAACTGCTATAACTAGTTTGGTATACTGTACTATTACAAAAGAAAACTGAAAGTACCAAACTCAAATTGAGACAAGAAGAACCCTATCTCATCTACCAAAAGGTTCACGAACTGCACTTATCAACTCAAGACCAAGATATACTGTGACTATACAAGATCTCATTACTTAGCAGAAGCAAAATGCATTTGAACAACTCCATTCGCTCTATCTGTATCACCTCCATTGAAGAGTGACAGACACTTCATCTGAACTCAAGAAAGCTGACATCATCGAAACCAATCTCAAGCCATCCACGTGATAGATATTACTACTAGAAATTGTCTCAGATTATAAAAAATATCATTTCCAAGAGGTTCGAACCCCCAGCCACAACATTGGGAGCCCTCACCCTAGATGAGAATGGCCAGTCCTCACAAATGCACCAGCAGACCAAAAAAAAAGAGAACTAAGACCTGTTATCCTTGTATAACTACTGCCACCAAGGACAGCCTTAATCTTGCAAGAGATAGAAGTAACAACACCTTGAAACTGATAATGTCAGAAGTCAGAAAACTGCTCAGACTTTGTCAGTGATGATGTCATCAATAGTGATGTCATCGAAGACTATCCAGACAGTGCCTAAACCTATAAATAGCTTAGCAGTCGTAGTATAGTTAGATTAGTCTTGCACAACGTGACTGTGAACTGACTCAGCAGTCAGACAATCTCTTGACATGTCAGATCTCTTGTACTACGTGACTGCATTCCGACTCAGCAAAGCACTTAGTGCTACATCCATATCTAGCATAGTCCAGATAGCCCCTCACTAATATAAATACCCCCTCCCCCAGACCTCAGAATCTCAGACTCAAATACATAAGAACATTTCTGAATACTTCCCCACAATATCCCTTCATACAACTACTTCTAGTATAGCAATATCATGAATAGCAAATAAACCTATTTAATAACCCACAAACCACTCTTAAGTAAATCTGCTCCCTGTTAGGTCCCACTCCTAACCCCATCATGAAATTTCCTAATTGGGTATTGTCTGCAGCGATATGCCAATTCAACTAAGCTAGTTTTAGTTTCTTGAACTTCCTGAAATACAGAAAATCCTGAACACCCAGAACTAGTCCGAAAAAGGACTTTGGTTGAGACATCAACCCGATCTTGAAATCAATAAGTGTAGAGGACGTACTCTATATGAAATTAATCTTGACCATAAGAAAACAGTCTTCCAGAATATCCAGAACTTCCAGAAAACTCTTCCAGAACTACATAACAGTTACTCTAAAAAGCAACCCTCTTACACTTACCTATATTGCCTACATATTTCTATCCTTCAAGACTAACCTTTTTTAATATAGTATCCTGATTTATATTTCTTAGATCTTATTCAAATTATCTCATATCATCTCTCTTCTCAGATATCTTTTTTATTCTTACTAGCACTCAACTATATTCTAATATTTTCTCTACTTAGGTACTAGATACTTTTCTAATATTGGCTGATAGACTTTTTATGATCTCTATTATTATATATTAATTTCAAGTCTTAGTTATATACTAGCTATAGTTTTTAGATCAATACTTTATCTAATGCTATAGTTGCTAGATTAGCTGATTATAAGATTCAGATTCTGGAGTAATAGATAAGTAATATATTCTACTCTTATATATATATATTTATTTATTACATTCTTATTCACTATTTCTATCTTTTTTCATTTTTTTTTTTTTTTTTTTTTTTTTTTTTTTTTTT
Organism: Jimgerdemannia flammicorona; assembly: GCA_003990745.1. Classification (NCBI taxonomy): domain Eukaryota; kingdom Fungi; phylum Mucoromycota; class Endogonomycetes; order Endogonales; family Endogonaceae; genus Jimgerdemannia; species Jimgerdemannia flammicorona. The sequence goes on from RBNI01003584.1 coordinate 11,172, forward strand.
TTTTTTTTTTTTTTTTTTTTTTTTTTTTTTTAACAGACTCAATGTTCTGCAGATTTTTATTGGAAGAGAACCTAGACTATATAGGCCAAAACCCTCTCCTACCACCTATCAAGCACTGCCTCTCTATTAATCTAGACTAGCTATTGTCCAGCAGCTCAACCATGCCAGATGCAGCAGGACCTATGTTGGTCCATATCTCATTCTGTGTACCATGCTCTCCCTACTACCAGGGGAAACCCAGTCATATACCAATGACTGAAAGTGTATGCCCGAGAACCCAACATATGTATAAGGCCATGCTCGAGCTGAATAGAATAGTCCCTGCCACCCTAAAGAGAATGATAGGCAAAGAAAAACTCTCATCAAAGTACAATATGGTGGGTAGGGCCTGGTTCTCCCAGTCGAGGTAAGTAAAGGACTTACACATGAGGCAGGAGGAGACCCCCAATACCCCACTACTCAAGCCTGCAGACCTCGATCATGTTGTCATATCAGTTCCTGGTTTCAGTTGAGTATAGCCAAGATGTCTAAAATGGGTAGCCTTGGGCCCCCTGACCCCTCCTGATAACTAGGGCCCAACCTGCCGAATCATTAAAAGAAGCCAAGAGTGATACCTACCACTAACTACACTACACCAATCAAAAGGCCCCACCGAAGCAGTACCTACCTTAGCCTCAATGACTGCCCCCAGCCTGGTACCCTACTGGTTCACCATTATTGCCCTTCCTCTTATCTGTGACAGCCATCTCCCCTCCCATCCCAACAATACCTGAAAAGCAGTCACCTATGCCAGAACTGCACTCACCAGGAAGCTCACCAAAGCCAGAGGGCTCCACCACAAGCACTGAGGACCTGCAGGTAATCTATACTGAGTATTTGATGCCCAAGGTCAGCTGACTCCCTACATAGCCTGAGATACACCGAGACAGCACCTTGTTGGTGACAGCAAAAGGAAGAAGGTACCACACCAAAATAGATGTACTCCAGATGTAGCTGAAGGTATCAGCAACTGTGAAAAAGTGGAGAAGACACTAATCTGACACTGATAAAGAGGCAACTTGTCACTATTGCCTCTCTCCCACTGCCCTGCAACAGATATAGCAAACCAACCTGAGATAGAGGGGGTAATAATTGTGGAAAGTGGACTTAGAAGATTGCCTACCAAACTATTGTGACTGGTAAGATAGCAGAGAAAGAGGCATATCTTCTCTCATTTATACCATATATAATATTAAATCTATTCAGTCACTTATTACTCTAACTACTCATCACTCTAATTGCTCATTACTCAGACTACTTATCTTTCTAACTACTTGTTATTCTGACTACTTGTTATCTTAACTGCTTGTTATTCTGATCACTCATCACTCTCTTGACTATATTATCTATAGTTTCTCTTCTTTTTTCCTTTGATTTCTTATTCTTATTATATCTTCTCTTCTCTGTCATATTTAGGATAGGTTAGACTTTTAGCTTTTTTCTTTTATGTACTTTTTAAATATAATATATATATATATATATTATTCAGATATATTAGTAGTATAGAGATATTGATTTACAGAACTAAATAGATATATAGTGAAGAGAGATAGAAATATAAATAGTATAAAAAAGTTAATAAAGAGAATATTCAGATACCGAAGTATAATTTGGAAAAATATTAAAGAGAATTTTAGAACTTTGAATAGTAGTAATAGCAGTAGACTAGTAATAAGTATTTAAGAGAGAGAAATAGAGAGTTGATAGAATGGTATCAGTAGTTGATGAGATATTACAGAGCTGGTGATATCAGAGAAAGAGAAATAAGAGAGATATGGCTCAGAAATTAATAGTGATATTAGTGAGTAAAGATTAGTTAGTATTAAAAAAAGAGAGATCAGATAGAAGACTAAAATTGAGTGAGGATATCTGGACAGAAAAGAAAATAAGGTGAGAGAAGAGAGCAGGTTATAGATATCAAGACTCTCTTTATCTGACTCCATCTGAGCTACTATCTGCTACTATTTAAGAGAATATATCAAATAGATAGATTTAGATAGACTGAGTGAAAAAAAAATAAAATTAAATAAAATAATAGTTCACAGTTTGGCTACTATTTTTATTCTCATTTGGTTATGCAGCATCAAACCACATCTACTATGTATTTGATTTTTTGTAGAAGGAAATATGAATATATAAATTCAAGACAATTAACAGTTTACCCTCATATGGCAAAATGCCACTGCCCACAAGTTAGTGAAATCATTGAGATATATACCACCAAAATTGATTAGTATGCAACCTGAAAAGGTTCGATCTATCTTGACGCATTTGCTTTCAAATTTCTAGAGTAAAGCGTCTTTGAGCAACTGGGTGAGCCTGAAAGTCGAAGAACTCGTTCCTTGCCTGAATGCTTGAATCCGAATAGGTCAAGTCTTCAATTGGAGCTTTTATTATCCTCAGCCAACATCCACTATTTATGCAGTTTTCCCCTTATTCTACGTAAGCACGCCGTGTAAATCGGTATGTAAGCGCGTAGACCTTTGGGGGGTACGCTAACAGGGTTCCACAAGATTTGATCATCCTCCTTGTCTAAGCCCCACGTCACACAACGTTGTACCTCGCCATGTTCCATTTCATAAAACAATCCTTGACGCAATTTCGATTCTTCAACGTCTCCGCTCGGCCTAAAGTCCCGAAATCCTCCGTCCGCAAATCTTGGTCCAACGAAGAAGACCACATCCTCAGAGAAGCCCGTGCGAAATACGGCGGCAACTGGCCGGTTATTGCCCTATCCTTCCCGGACCGCACCCCCAGCGCCTGTGCTTCGCGCTTCGGCAGACTCACGCCATCTATAACGCATGATCCAAATCTTATTCGCAAAAGATCTCTCGCTTGGACTGAGGACGAAACCAACCTCCTGCGGGAGAAGGTGGCCGAATACGGTTGTCACTGGACGTTTCTCGCCGGTAGTTACTTTCCAAATCGAGCCTCTACTCAGCTGTCTAGTCATTGGGCCGGTATGGGGAATCCGCGTCGGAAATCTGGCGCCTGGCTGCCTGAGGAGGAAAAGAGGCTATTAGACGCCATCCATAATGCCAAATTGAGTTGGCAAGCCGTTGCTCAGAGAGTTGAGACAAGAGACAAATGGCAGTGTTGGTATAAGTACTCTTCTATGACCCAGTCAAAAAAGAAAGGTATTGTATAGAATCTGTTAAATATATTCTTTATTTCTGTGGAAAACCTTGAGAAATTTCGTACCCATTTGTTGTTATCCACTCCAACAGGTTCCTTTACAAGTGAGGAAGATAAGGCGATTCTCGATGCATTCCAGCGCCATCCAAGGGCCTGGGGGACAATTGCTTCTGAAGTTAGCGAAGTGACCGGTGACAAACGTGTGGCGTGGCAGTGTAGAGAACACTATGAACGGAATTTGGATCCAAGGGTGATGAAGGACTCTTGGACAACACAAGGTATATTATATTTAGAAATCCTGATACAAGCGAATTTAAATATATACAAGGATTCTCCTATCGTTACTGAGCCTGTGTCAAATCATTTATTTGTTTATTTATTGCATATTAAGAGGATAATATCCTGGTGGAGGCCTATAATCTCTACGGCCACAAATTCTCCGCGATCTCGAAATTGCTCCCCAAATATCGCGGCAGGCTTCGAATTAAGCAACGCATAAATGTATTAAAGAGACGTGGCGTTATTAATAGCCATAACTCGGAAGTCGAATCGTAAGTGCAAAATGGCGGGAAATTTAAAATCGAATAAATGAATACTACAAATGATTTTGTTTAACTATATAAATAGCTATTGGATTGAGTTCCTCCAAACAAAGTTACTTTTTGATCTGTAGTGAGCGAAGGTGAACTAGATAAAAGTACGATTCTCAAATCAATAAAGTATTGCTCGATCCCGCGGTCGTTGATTTAAACCTTGTAAACGGCGTCGCCGGAAATCTCGTGTAACCAACTGAGCCATGGGAGAGAAACACCAGTGCGATTTACGACGGGCGGAAAATGCATTTGTCCTATATGCCTCACCCAATTCCCGTACCTCGTCTGATTTCATTTCCGAAGATCTGATCTCTCCACGCAGCACTTTACGTATATAACAAGTGTCAGAATCTTGCTAGACAAAACGACACTCATTGCGATCGCGTTGCGTCATCGTCCCCTTGTCGCATTTTGGACCACATTTGTATCCAGACGATGGGTTTTGCTTCAGTTTTCACTTCTATGATCCAAATATCGTAGAGATGAAAATTGACCGGTGATAGAATTTTGCGGATTGAATTCGCGGTTTTACTTGGACTATACCGTGCCCGACGTTATCTCGCAGAGTCTTATGAGTTCTAACTCTTAGCATTAGGACAAAATGGGGAGAAGGCGAATGTATTCTCTGTTTTTT
>RBNI01003585.1:0-15571 GCA_003990745.1 Jimgerdemannia flammicorona
CTACCCCTTCCCAACAAAAGACCACTTTGTCTAACACTATCGCCACTCTCCCCCCACTCTGCTCACAGATCCTCATCACCAAACCATGATGTCGGCCCCCCTGAGGACCCCAACCCACCCACCATCCAGTCAGCAGATCCCCCAATAGTCCTTCCCATCTTAACACCTTCTCCTGCAGCCCCAACTGCTACCCCTCCTCAAATACAAAAAGCCAATGACCTGCCAGTCCTACCCATATTGCTAATACCCACCCTATAGTGAGCCAACTATCACCCACTCCACCCACAAGCTGAGATCTCAAGTCCTCCCAGTGACCTCCCTCCCCCACCAGCCTACGCCCCATAGGGGGTGCTTCTCTTACTGAGTTTGATATTGGGGATGGAGTGGAGTGTCAGCAGGGTCTTGGCCAGGATCTTTGGCCAAGGGGCTGGCAGGTAGCTGGGATCGGCGAGGAGTGGGACTGGGCAGGTATCTGGTCCTGGAGTGCTGAGGTGCAGAGATGGATGCCTCCCAAGTTCTGAGTAGTATGGTGGCGAATGCTGCAGAGAAATGTCATATTGAATTTCCACACTAGGCATTTGGTAGATGGTGGCCGTTTAGATTGTGAGGAGTGTTACAATGTAGAGCAAGCTGGGGGACTTGTGCAGATGCCAGAACATTGGCTGGGAGAGTGTGAGGTTTTGGGGGACTTTTGGATAGAAATAGGGAATAGACTAGATGTAGAGTATAGGCCAGTGGGTGTGGGAGGCCACTGGAAGGACTTGAGATCTTGGCTAGTGGGTGGTGTAGGTGATAGTTGGCTCACTATAGAGTGGGTGTTGGCAGTATGGGTGGGACTGGCTGGACATTGGCTTATATATTCAAGGAGGGATAGTAGATGGGGCTACAGAAGAAGGTATTATAGTGGGAGGAGTTGTTGGGGGATCTGCTGATGGGATGGTGGGTGGGTTGGGGTCCTCAGGGGGAGTGATGTTGTGGTTTGGTAGCAAAGATCTGTGAACAGAGTAGTGGGAGGGTAGAGATAGTGTTAGACAAAGTGACCTTTCATTGGGTAGGGGTAGGGGGGGGAGGGGGGGCCCTAGGGGGATTGGATAGGGGGTGGGATCACTATATTTATATGGAATAGATGGGCATAATAAAGGAAGGAAGTCCAAGTGACTATAAAATAATAATAATAAAAAAAAAAAGAAGATTCATCAGATCTTCAGACATACACCATGGTTGATCCCCAACTTGGAGTATGTTAGAGTCTCAGACTTCAGAGATCTGTCAGCCTGCCATATCAATGTACTAGAAGCCAGAGTGGTTACAGAAGCCCAGTTCACTACCACTCTTAATAGTGATGAAGTAGAAGACTTCTGATATCTCATCCTTCAGGACAACCTAGATCAATTCCTGTAAGGATTGATCTCAGTATTCTAAGATCCAAGCATCCAGGTTAGATCTCCCCAAGACCCCACATTTGTCCCTTATTTTGTAGAAGAGAACCTTATAGACTAGAGAGCCTTAGATCTTCTCACTCTCCCCACTGCTATCAAATGTGATGACATCATCAGCAATGACATCATCCTGTGTAACATATGTGAACTACATGACATATATGAAATGAGCAACCTATGTGATGAGACCAAAATGTTTGCAGATCTCATCTCCTTTAGCAATGATAAGGATAAAGCCCTCATAGTCTTAAACATTCTGCTCTAAGTCTCTTGATTATACTGAATTATACCAGTATTCTTTTCCTATATAACAGCTGTTCCTCCACTAGTATTCTGATCTTGTGTAACTCGTACCCTTTTTCTATATTACCAAAATTATACCAGTATCTTAAACCTATGCAATCATCTGTGCCAATACTGGAACTTGACAGTTTTCTATATTCTAGCATTTTATTTAGTTATTGGAATTTATATTTAGCTTTATATCTTAGCAATTATTGAATTATATTTTGTATAAATATCCTTCTTATTTTCTTTGAAATAAAGTCAGTCTACTTAGTACAATATATACAATTCCTTGTAAGCAATCTAAAGAGATGACAAGACAGTTTAAAGATAAGAAGTTTGAGGACTATAAGACCATGAGAAGGTACTTCAATAAGAACTTGCTTATAACAAACTTGAGTTAGTCTAAGAGATATATCTTGAAGAAAATCTGATATATTTGAAGAACTCAGCAACCACTATATGACAATATATATATATATATAGGTTAGCTCAGATTGCTGAGCACTAATAGTAGCTATATAATTTATATTAATAATAATATATTTATTATATATATAAGTAATATTTATATATCTAAGTAACTATAATAAAATTATATATTAATAGAATTAATATATTGTAGATAATCTAGATAAACTTTCAGTTCTAAGTTCTGAGTTCTTATAAAAAAGTACTAAGTTTCAAATATCTATTACTGAGGTAGATAAAGATATTATACTTATATACTAAGTTCATCAAACTCAGAATTGTTAATAAGTCAGCTCTGAGGGTTCTTTGATAAAAATACTTCTTTATTCTTAAGAGAAGAAAGTAGAACTAAGATTATATATATATAATATACTCAGTATAGAGGATATTTATAGATTAAGACTATAGCTAAATATATTATATAACTACTATATTTTATAATTTCTGCTGATAATTCTATTTAAAATTTCATTAGAATTACTAGTAATTTATTATTATATATATAATAAACTAGTACTCTGAATGAGTCAATTTGAATCAAATCTAGATTTGATTCATCACATGATGGTTTGACCTGAATCTCAAATCTGAAATAATCTGAATCCTCCACATAACTCATATACTATATATATATATAAGCATACAAATATATATATCAATAGATCAGTCTTCAACAGTTCATAGTACTAATAATACTTCAAGTCAAATATCTTTAATAGTTCTATACTTTTCATACAATTCTCATTCTGAAATCTGGCAACATTGTGCTAAGACTAGAGATAATATTATTTATAATTATTGCAGAAAAAAGATTAAAAAAGAAGATATATTTATAATATAACTGATGCTTTTGTTTGATATATATATAATATTATTTCTACTAATCTCTTATACTATATAGTTAGAAGTTCAAAATACTTAGTGGTTTAACTTTGAACATATATCAATATATAAAAGACAAATATTCTGACAAAATCAAAAAGAATATGGAAATAAATAAAATTGATATCCAAGCTATAGTAGGTATATTTATCTGATTGTCTGACTATTTCTATATCAATAACTCTATTTAATCAAAAATATTTAGTTATATTCTTCAGCAGAATTTTAAAATCAATTTATTCACTAGATTGTATATATAGACCAATTATTCAAAATCATTGAGAGTGACTAATTATATAGCATCTTTGGTCTCCTCAAGTATGATTTATATCTGCTAAGTGCTAACACTATTTGCAAAGATATCCTAGAGGTCTATAGGAAGAAGTATAATAATCTTTGTCAGATACTTCAGATAAAATAAATAAATAAAAACAACACCATGACTATTATAAGCTAAATTATATATATATAGCTTACCAATTTAATCTCATATTTAATAAATAGAATTTTATAGGTAGAATTTTATTTATGATTAATATATAGATATCTCTCAATGTAATTTCATTTCTGAGTATTACTAGTAGTGCTCTGAATGAATAGAGTTGATCTGGATGAGATTCAATTTAGGTTCATCATGTGATGGATTCAAATCAACTCAGATTGGTCTTGTGATCTGATCTGGATTGATCCATCTGAATTGAAATTTTTGGTAACATCACCCTTTCTTTTGTTCATTTTGCTCTTATTTTTTTTTTCCTACTACACTTTGGTGACATCATCCTTTCCTTTGTTCTCTCTCTTTTTTTTGTTCTTTTTCTTTGTTCTTTCCTACCACATCATGAGCAAACAAAACAGCAGCCCTTAATTCATATATTGATCCAGTCTACTCATTTTTCACTCTGCAATGATCCTCAAAAGAGGGAGTATTCAAGGTAGAAATGCACTCTCTACTGACAATGTTAGATTCTTTCTCATATGGGCAGCACACAAACTGCTTATCGAGAGCCAAAGGGGTGATGGCGGTGGTGATGGTGATGGTAATGGTGATGGCAATGGCAGAGATGAGGGTGAATTCTGACAACAACTCATGGTGGCCCTTTGGATCTCAGAATTCACAGACCTCACAGCTATATATATAGCAGCCTTTTTGAAGTAGCTAGTAGTAGATATAGGTTGCTCTTTTTTGCCACTACTTTTTACTTATTTAAATTCCCCCAGCATAACCTAATTCACCTCATGCTCTTCTTAGAGTCCACAGCTCTATGGTGAGATCTGCCAACTTTATTCACAATATCTGATCAAGATGAAGAAAGGTTGGAGGATGTTGCAGAGCATGCCTTTGGTGGCTGAGCTGTTGAGTCAATGCATCATATGGTGGAGGTCTCAAAAGAAACAGAAGCAAGCCTTTGTAAGCAATCTTGTGCAACTTATACAACTCATCAGCATGCAACTCGTTGGCATGCAGCTCTCTCACTCACTCACTCACACTCTTTTTCTGAAATACCCATCTCTGTGTTTTATTTAATTTCATATTTTATGTGGTCTCTCCCTAAAAAACACCCACACTTATATGCAATCTGCCTGCATACAACTTGCTTGCACACAACTCATCTGTACACAACCCATCTACACACAATCTGTCTGTATACTTATCTTAGTCCCTCAGATTAGGGCTCAGTTCCATTGGAAAGGAGAGTTCAAAGTTACCTGAGTTCAACTACATCTAGCATCTGATTAGATAGAGAAATTCGAGGGCAAGATATTCAATATGAGTAGTACCAGCATCGTCATCAAGGCTTGGGGGTCTATATTCGAATCAGAGCTAATCATTCTCGACCAAGGGGTCCATTGGCCAGCAGGAGTAACCAATGATGAAGAGAACCATATCTTTATTAATGAATATGGGGAAGTGGTTGCGATGGTGGTAAGGAACCTCTACAGTAATAAGCTTCACTGCCACATTAACGAGATTTGTAAGAATTGTATCAAATACTGAGTGGCAGGAAAGAGGGGGTGAAAAAAGCAAGGAGGGGGGGTTTGGATGGGAATTGGGTATACTTCAACACTAGTGAAGGGTGGGTTCTAGAGTTCCAAAATCCCCTGCACTTATCTCTCTTTTTTTTTTTCTCCTCCCCAGATAAATTACACTCTTTACTGACATACTCTTTTTGATACAATTCCAGGAATACACAAGATTCTATACCCCTACCAGAACTTTAGAAGTACCATTGAAGAGCAAACTGTGCATGAGCACGATATGGTCTGTGCGGTGATGGTAGCTATGATCTGGGGTTCTTTGAGCAGATTGGTAGAGTGTATGGCAGACCAGCTTGGTGGTGATCTCAGTACAGCAATACATACATTCTTAGTGCAATTTAGCATGCTGTATGAGGTGAGGAGCTCTGTTTTTTTAGAGTGCTGCAGCTCATACAGCCCAGGGGGTTTCTGTGGTCTGGGGGGTTTCTGCTCCCCCACATGCAAAAAGGACTGACCAGTTGCTGTCTGTTTTGGCAGATTTCCAAGCTGGGGCTCCTGGGGCTGGACCAAGAGTAGGCATCCACCAGCACAGCCTGGCAGTATGAGGTCCTGGGCCAAGGGTTCACCCAACTATATACTTATGTCATATCAGAATACATTAGGTGCAATGTTTCTCTGTCTATATACACAGATAACAATATCACTCTGGTAATGTTTTATATCTCAGAAAGGAAGGGCCCAACTTGAGAGGATAGTAGAGGAGTCTGGTATAACCTCACCTATAGTTTTGGGGTCCTGTTTGCAGCCAACACGGCTATCCTCTTCCAACCACATGACCACCATGGTACCATTGCCTTCGAGAAGAGCTCAGACACAACAGTCATCACACTCATAATAGATGATAGGCTCATCAAGGCCTGGGACCAGCAGGTAGAGCAGTTTTTGTGAGGATTAGGCAATCTTTCATGAGGGATAGGTAGTTTTTCATAAGGGTTAGGTAGTCATTTTGTACAGGTTTGGCAGTCTTATATAGGGGGTTGGGCTGGATGCCTCTTCTGTAGTACTAGCTTAGCCATTATGTAGGGCCCTACTAGCCAGGGTGTCCATGAGACCCAAACTGGTGATAGGGCCCAAATCTGTGGTGGACTTTGACCACTAGAAGTACCCTCTGACTGCTGGAAATGCCCTCTGACTACCAGAAGCACCCTCCGACTGCTAGAAGTACCCTCTGACTGTCAGAAGCACCCTCCACCCCAGACTCCTTTATAGCTTAGGACTGCCTCTATACCACTGGTAGAGGGCTACAAATTTTGTATACTCCCTCTGCCTGCTCTGCCTGTCCTGGACACTTGTAGCTTGGGGCTACTTCTTGCTACTAGCAGAGGGCCACAAATTTTGTATGCTCCCTCGCTAACTCTATGCCCACCAACCCCACTGACCAACTCAGCCCAGTGACCCAGATGCTGACAGCTTGGGGCTGCCCCTAGCTGCTGGCAGAGGGTTGTAAATTTTGTATACTCTCTCTGCCTGCCCCGCCCATTCCAGACACTTGTGGCTTAGGGCTATCCCTTGCTACTAGCAGAGGGTTGCAAATTTTGTGCACTTCCTCTACTGACCCCACACTCACTAATCCTGCTGACCGACCCTGCTTACTGACCCAGGTACTGATAGCTTAGGGCTGTCCCTTACTGCTGGCAGAGGGTGACAAGTTTTGCACACTCTCTCTGCCAACCCCCCTGACTGAGACACTTGTGGCTTGGGACTGCCTCTTGCTGTCAGTAGAGGGCTGCAAATTTTGCATGCTCCCTCTGCTGACCTGCTTACTGACCCAGACACTGATAGCTTGGAGCTGCCCCTTACTGCTGGCAGAGGGCTGCAAACATTGTGCACTCCCTTTGCTACTGCCACCAACCCTGCTGACTACTGCCCACTTGGCTGCAAACTCCAGGCTGAGTCTTTAGGGTTTTTTATTTTTGAAAGATATTAAATATTCCACAAGGCCAACCAACTTATCTGTGAACCCCCAGGACCCACCAAATTTTAGCGGCCTAAGCCCCACCAAGACTTCAGATACATATATGCCCAGATTGTCTCAGTATTCAGTGCACACCTCTTTGGAGCAATGAGGTCCACCCCACTTGAGAACACCCACTTGATAGGAGTGCTGGACAGGAATCACCAGGTAGTCTCAAGCTATACCACACAGACTGGAGAAGTCCATTTGACATAGCTGTATGCCCCAGTAGATAGAGCAGTGGTTAGATTGGTGGGTTAAATTGGCCCAATGCCTACCTAACAATGCTTACTTGACAACCCACTTTCTATCAGTTAAGTACCTCTACATCTTCCAGCAGGATCACACGGTCACTGACAAGGTAAATAGTAAGTTCATCTATTGATGGCAGCTCTTCCACTGATGGCTCTCTCTTCCTCTTTCTGCTAAAGTAAATGTGGGACAGAAGGGATCCCTCAGCATATTCATCCAGACTTTAATCAGAACCTTACAGTGGTGTATAGTTTTTCCAGTATACTTCAATTATGGCCTACTTGATTCTCTCAATGAAGTGCTGCTCCCAGCCTTGATCTTTATGGTATTGTAGCTTTAAGCATGGGTCCAGCACTATTCAAAGAAGAGGAGAGAGTGAGTTTTTGCAGGGGTTTCTCTGTTTTGGAAGAGGCAACAGCTATATACCAATATCAACATATCTGTACTGATTGAGTATATGGCAGTATCTGTTTGAGAGTAGTACTTTCTGAGCTTGCTAAGAGCAACCTCCATGGCGTCTCCCTGATCTGGGCTTAATCATAAATCATCGTAACCCTCCAGCCTATCCTTAAGCTTGTCCTCTAGCCAGTCAATCAGAAGGTTGTATACTGGTATTGCTGAGCTTATTGTTGGGGTTGTTTGTTTGACTATATCTTTCATACAATTATTGAAACACTGGTAGTTATATATATGTAGTGAGGTGTTGCATTATGCGGAGGCAGATAAAATAAGTATGGAGGCTGACAAAACAAGTATAGAGCCAGAGCAATCACTACTTACTTCCAAAACTCTGACAACATTCCTAAGTATGTCCCACTTGCTTTCACCTAGAGCCTTGGCCCATATTTCCTTATCAGCAGCCACTGTTAAATCTATTGGTTTTTTTTTTTTTTTTTTTTTTTTTTAAAATAAATCTTCAATTATCCGAAACAAGTTACTTCAGTTGACCAAAGAAAAAAAGGACACATACTACAGCAAACTCCAGCACATGCTGGATCATTGCAAATGTTGAGTTTCAATACATACAGATGTCCAATATAAGCTCTTTTGGGGCTAAACTGATTGTTCTACACTGTGCAGCGAATTTGTCTCATTGTTGTGGGGATGATCAGACTGATACAACCAGGTTGCACAACTTGAAAATTATACTCAGAGCCCCTCCTCTCTTGGATGTTTTATCTATGTGCATAAGATAGTCCTGAATAGTGAGGTTCAATATATGGGCCTGGCATTGCATATAGCAGCTTTCTGTACTAAAGGCCATGTTTTCCTGTTTAAGGCTGGCTACTAAAACTTTGAAAAATGTTGAGTTGTTTGTAGTATTGTCTGTTGTAATGGCCAAAATCTGTACTTGAAATATTCAGTCAGTAAATTTATGCAAAAATAAATAACTAATAAAATCTGGTTTGTTTTAGGACCTCTCTCAAAATACTGACCTGACAGTAAGCTCCCCTTTTTTATCTTAGTTATAATCCCAAGCTCTCAGATATAACTAATAAAAGTATCTGCAATGTTGTCTTCAGAATGAGGGCCAGCAAGTTTGATAAAGTCAAGAGTGAGAGATTTAAGCTGCTAATTGAGATCAATCCAATGACCAGTAATGCCCAGAAACAAAATTATATTGGGGGATGTCCATGTGTCAATCATAAATGAAATTTTGCCTGCCAAATTCTGCTTATTGAATGTGAGGTTAAATTGGTAAGCTCATTTATATAATTTAGCTTGCAAAGGTCATGGTGCTGCCTTTATTTTACCTGAAGTATCTGGTAGAGATTGTCATGCTCCTTCCTATAGGCCTCCAGGACATCTTTGTGAATAGTATCAGCACTTTACAAATATAAATCATGCTTGAGGAGGCCAAAGATGCTATGCAATTGATCACTCTTGATAGTTGTAAATGGCTGGTCTGTGCACACAATCCAGTGAATGAGCTGATTTCGAAATTTTGCCAAAGAGTATGGCTAAATATTTTTGATTAAATGGTGTTGTTAGTACAGAAATAGTCAGGCAATTGGATAAATGTACCCACTATAGCTTGGATATCGATTTTATTTGTCTTTGTGTTCTTTTTGATTTTGTCAGAGTACTTGTCTTTTATATATCAATTCATATTTGAAGTCATACCCTCAAGCATTTTGAACTTCTGGCTGGTGCAGTTTATGGGAGTGGATGAAACAATATCATGTATATATCAAAACAAACAAAAAGTGTCAATAGGTGCATCTTAATTTTTTACCTACAATAATTACAAATAACATCATCTCCTATCTTAGCACAATGTTGCCAGATTTCAGAGCGAGAATTACATGGAAGGTGTGGAACTATCAGGGATGTTTGACTTGAAGCATTATCAGTACTGTAAACTGTTGAAGACTGATCTGTCAACATATGTGTTTGCATATTTGCATGTATATGTGTATGCATATATATATATATGTGTATATGTATTGTATTGTAGATGCATCCAGCATATGAGTTATGTGGAGAATTTGGATTGGAGGATTCAGTTGAAGGATTCAGATGAGGATTTGGATTGAAGGATTTGAATTGGAGGATTTGAATTAGAGGATTCAAATTGGAGGATTTGGATTGAGTGATTCAGATTGAGTGATTTGGATTGAGTGATTCAGATTAAGTAATTCAGATTGAGTAATTCAGATTGGAATGGTTCAGATGGGTGATTCAGATGGAGCAATTCAGATAGGGCAATTCAGATTAATCCAAGTTGATTTGAATGGCTTTGGATTTGAGATTCAGATCAAACCATCATATGATGAATCGAATCTGGATTTGATTCGAATTGACTTGTTCAGAGTACTAATTACTAGTCATTAGATTGACTTCAATTAATAACTTAAATCTCTCATTCTTGACTTCATCAAACTTACTAGTTCTTATTCTAGAGAAAATATTGTAGATACTTTTATTAGTTATATATATCTAAGAGCTTGATATTACAACTAAGATAAAAAGGCAGGCCTTGCCATCTAGTCAGTATTTTAAAGAAAGTATTAAAACAAAACAGATTTTAATAATTATTTATTTTTATATAAATTTGCCAACTGAAAATTTCAAGTACAGATTTTAGTCATTATAATAGATAATGTTACAAATAATATAACATTTTTCTGAATTTTAGTAGTTAGCTTTTAACAGGAAAATATGACCTTTAGTACAGAAAACTACTATATATAATATCAGACCCATATACTGAACCTTGCTATTCAGGATTATCTTATGTATATAGACAAAATATCTAAAAGTAAAGAAACCCTATATATTGTTTCTAAGCTATACAAACTGGTTATATTAGTCCAATCATCTCTATAATAATGAGACAAATTTACTATATAGTATAGAGTAATTAGTTTAGTTCTAAAAGAGCTGATATTAGATATCTATATTGGAACTTGATATTTGCAATGATCTAGCATATATTGAAGTTTGCTACAGTATATGCTCTTTTTTTAATAAGCTAAAGTAAATTGTTTTAGATGACTGAGAATTGTTAATTAATTTCAAAATGGATTTTTTTTTAAAAAAAAAAAAAGTGATAGATTTTACATTTGCTACTAATAAGGAAATATAGAGTAATGAGTGAGTAGAATGTACTAAGAAATGTTATCAGAGTTTTGAAAGTAAGTAATAATTGCTTTGACTTTATATTTATTTTGTCTACCTCTATATAGTAATATAATAATTTACTATTCTTAACTACTAGTATTTTAATAATTATATAAAGAATATAGTCAAACAAACTATTCTAATAATAAGCTCTACAATATTGATATATAATCTTTAAATTGATCAACTAGAGAACAAGCTTAAGGATAGGCTAGAGAATAGTAATAATTTCCAGTTTAGTCTAAATCAGAGAGATACTATAGAGATTGCTCTGAGCAAGCTTAGAAAATATTACTTCAAAACAGATATCACTATATATTCAATTAGTATAGATATATTAGTATAGTAGTTACTTTTTCCAAAAAAGAGAAACTCTTACAAAACTCTCTCTCTCTCTCAAAATAGTATTAGATCTATACTTAAAGCTATATATTATAAAGATCAGAGCTAGGAGCAGTACTATATTGAGAAAGCCAAGTAAGTCATAATTAAAATATACTGGAAAAACTATATACTATTACAAGGTTCTAGCTAAAGTCTAGACAAATATATTAAAGAATCTCTTCTGTTATATATTTACTTTAACAAAAAAAGAGAGAGAGAGCCATTAGTAAAAGAACTACTGTCAATAGACAAACTCACTATTTATCTTACTAGCAACCATATGATCTTACTGAAGAGTATAGAAGTACTCAACTGGTAGAAGATAAGTTGTCTTTCTATAGGTAGTTGGTGGAATTAGGTCAATTTTAACTACTATTCTAACCACTATTTTACCCTCTGGGGCATGCAGCTACAGATGTATCAAACAGACTTCCCCAGCCTATATAATATGGCTAAGGACTATCTGGCCATTCCTACTATTAGTGCTCTAGTCAAGCAGGTGTTCTCTAGTAGAGTAGATCTCATTTCTTCTAAGAGGTATATACTAAATGCTGAGACAATCTAAACTTATATATATCTAAAGTCTTGGTAGAGTATAGGCTACTAAAATTGGGTAAGTTTTGTAGTATTAAACAAAAGTTAGGAATAAATTATTTTTTGTATAATATTAAAAAAAAAAAAAAAGCTAATAGATTTCATAGTTACTATTGATAAGAAAATATAGAGTGATGAAAGTAAGTAAGATATACTAAAAAATGTTATCAGAGTTTTAAAAATAAGTAATAATTACTATTTATTTTGTCTGCCTCTATATAGTAATATAACAATTTACTATTTTTAACTATCAGTGTTTTGATGATTATATGAAGAATATAGTTAAACAAATTACTTCAACAATAAGTTCTATAATACTGGTATATAATCTTTTAATTAATTAATTAGAAGATAAGCTCAAAAACAGACTGAAGAGTAGTAATTATTGCTGGTTCAGCTCAGATCAGAGAGATACTGTGGAGATTGCTCTGAGCAAGCTTAGAAAATACTACTTCAAAATAGATACTACTATATATTCAATCAGTATAAATATATCAGTATAGTAGTTATCTCTTTCAAAAAAGAGAAACCTCTGCAAAACTCACTCTCTTTTTCAAAACAGTATTGAATCTATACTTAAAGCTATAATACCATAAAGATCAGGACTAGAAGTAGTACTATATTGAGAAAGTCAAGTAATTTATAATTGAAATATATTGGAAAAACTATATATCACTATAAGGTTCTGGCTAAAGTCTAGACAAATATACTAAATGATCTCTTCTATCATATATTTACTTCAGCAGAAAGAGGAAGAGAGAGCTATCAGTGAAAGAACTGCTGTCAATAGACAAACTCACCATTTATCTTACTAGTAACTATGTGATTCTGCTAGAGGGTATAGAGATACTCAACTAGTAGAAGATGAGTTATCTTCTTATAAGTAGTTAGTAGAGTTAGGTCAATTTTAACTACCATTCTAACTACCATTTTACCTTCTGGGGTATGTAGCCACAGATGTATCAAACAGACTTCCTCAGCCTGTATAGTATAGCTTAGAACTATCTGATCATTTCTGCTACTAGTACTCTAGTCAAATAAGTATTCTCTAATAAAGTGGATCTTATTTCTCCTAAAAGATATATACTGAATACTGAGGTAATCCAGGCTTATATACATATATCTAAAGTCTTGATAGAGCATAGACTGCAAGTTCTGCAGTATTAAATAAAAGTTATAAATAAATTATTTTTTGTACAATATTAAAAAAAAAAAAAAAAAAAAAAAAAAAAAAAAAAAATAAAAAAAAAAAAATTTTATATAAAAAAAAAAAAAAAAAAAAAAAAAAAAAAAAAAAAAAAAAAAGAGAGTTCAGCTTAGAGCATAAGATAGTAGACAGAGGAAGTGTACCAGAGTTTGTAGTCTCTCACCAGCTACAAGAAGCTACTCTTGAGTAGCTTAAGTAGAATAGAGATTAGTAGAGTAGAGATCAGTAAGGTTAGTAGAGAGAGTATGTAAAATTTGTAGTACTCTGCTAGCAGTAAGGGACAATTCCAAGCTATCAGTTAGTGCAGAAGTCCAGGTTAGAGAGAGTATACAGAATTTGCAGCCCAATGACTTACTGCAAGAAGTAGCTTTAAGTAGTCAGATTTTGATACAGATTTAGACTCTATGAGCATCCTGGCCCTATACTGTAGTACTATACTAGTAGTATTACAAAGTAAGGTTAAGGGACCAGTAAAGCCTAGTAAAAAGCTAAACTAGTACTATAAAAAGAGACACCTGACTGCCTAACCTTTACAAAAGATTATCTAATCTTTATAAAACTGCTCCACCCACTAGTCATAGACCTTGATGAGCCTATCATTTATTATAAGTATAATGACTCTAGTATCTGAGCTCTCCTCAAAGGCAATGATACTATAGAGGTCATGTAGTTAGAATAGAATAACTGTATTAGCTATAAACAGAACTCTGAAACCATAGGTAAGATTATACTAGATACTACTACTGTTCTCCCAAGTTGGGCCCTTCCTTTCTGGAATATAAAATATTATTAGAGTGATATTGTTATCTGTATATATGGGCAGAGAAATATTGTACCCAATATACTCTAATATAATATGAGTATATGGTTGGGTGAATCCTTGACCCAGGATCTTATATTATCAGACAATAGTACTCTGAATGAATGAAATTGATCCAGATGAGATTTGATTCAAATTCATTATATAATGGATTTAAATTAACTCAGATTGATCTATCTTACAAAATCTTTAGTGACATTACCCTTTCTTTTATTCATTTTTCACTCTATTTTTTTTTTTTCCTTCTACACTTTGGTGACATCACTCTTTCTTTTATTCCCTCTCTTCTTTTATTCTTTCTTTTGTTCTTTTTCTTTCCTGCTGCATTATGAGCAAACAAAATAATAGTCCTTAATTATATGTTGGTCCAGTTTACTCATTTTTTTATCCTACAATAATCATCAAAAGAGGGAGTATTTGAGGTAGAAATGCACTCTCTGCTGACATCCTTTCTCCACTATCTTACCAGTTATAATGGTTTGGTAGGCAACCTTCCAAGTCTACTTTCCACAATTATTATCCCCTCTATCTTGAATTGGTTTGCTATATCTGTTGTAGGGTAGTGGGAGGGAGGCAATGGTGATGAGTTGCTCCTTTATTGGTGTCAGATCAGTGTCTTCTCTACTTTTTCACAGTTTCTGGTACCTTTGACTGTGTCTGGGGTGCATCTGTTTTGGTGCAGTGCCTTCTTCCTTTTGCCATCACCAACAAGATGTTGTCTTGGTGTATCTCAGACTATGTAGAGAGTCAGCTGACCTTGGGCATCAAGTACTCAGTATAGGTTACCTGCAGGTCCTTAGTGCCTGTGGTGAGGTCCTCTGGCTTTGGCGAGCTTTTTGGCAAGTACAGTTCTAGTATAGGTGACTGCTTTTTGGGTGTTGTCAGGATGGGAGGAGAGAAGGCCATTACAGATAGGAGGAAGGACAATAACAGTGGACCAGTAGGGTGCCAGGCTGGGGGCAGTTATCAGGGCTGAGGTAGGTACTGCTTCAGTAGGGCCTTTTGATTGGTATGATATGGTTAGGTAGTAGATATCACTCTTGGCTTCTTTTGACGATTCAGTGGATTGGGCCCTGGTCATCTGAGAGGGTCGGGGGGCCTGAGGCTATCCATTTTAGATATCTTGGCTGCACTCAACTGAAACTGAGAGCTGATATGGAAATGTGATCGAGGCCTGCAGGCTTAAGTAGTGGGGTATTGGAGGTCTCCTCCCACCTCACGTATAAGTTCTTTACTTACCTTGACTGGGAGAACTAGGCCCTACCCACTGTGTTGTACTTTGATGAGGGTTTTTCTTTACCTATTATTCTCTTTGGGGTGGTAGGAGCTATTTTATTTGGCTCAGACATGACCTTGTACATATGTTGGGTTCTCGGGTATACACTTTTGGTTGTTGATATATGGTTGAGTTTCCCCTAGTGGTAGAGAGAGCATGGTATACAGAATGAGGTATGGGCCACTATAGGCTCTGCTGTGTCTAGTATGGTCAAGCTACTGGACAATAGCTAGTTTAGGTTAATGGGGGGGCAGTGCTTGATGGGTGGTGGGAGAGGGTTTTGGCCTATATAGTCTAGATTCCCTTCCAATAAAAATCCATGGGACATTGAGTCTGTTAAAAAAAA
>RBNI01003586.1:0-15559 GCA_003990745.1 Jimgerdemannia flammicorona
CCCCTACTCTTCTTGCAAATATATTCTACAAGCCTTCTATAGATTCTCCCTCCCAGCCCCCACCCCTGCCACCAACTATTCAAGATATCCAGCAGAAGCCACTTCTATCATACAACTCTCACCCCAACTGCTAGTTATTGACTATTCTCAAATACATAGAGCCAATGTTTGGCAAGTCCAACTTAAATGGCAAGAGCCCACCCTAAAGTCAATCACTTATCTCCAACTCCTCCCACCAACCTATGCCAGAGATCACCCCACCTCTCACCCTCCCCTCTCTCCAAAGGTTGCAACCCCAGCTGGTCCTCAATAGTTCTCTAGAAATCTCCCAGAACCTTGTACTCTCTAAGCCAATACTCAGAGATCTGTACTATACCCCCCATCTTCTCAATATTCAGACACTTCTCATACTCCAAAGCACTCCCTTCCACCAAGTGTTCTGACCAATAGTTCAGCATTACATTATACTGCAGTATCCACCACTATACTGCTCAGAACTTAGAAAGGAGCCATCTTGCTACTTGCTTGCACTAAGACTAGATGTCATTCTAGTCCTACTTCTCATTGATCCCTACTCCCTACTATACCTCTGGCCACAAATCCCTCTCATGCTCCTATAGATATTCTATGCTATCTTTCAGTTGAAAATCCTTATATTTATCTCCTAACAGTAGGCAGTCTCATCTCCATATCTGCAGTCTCCATTCCTCCTCCCCCTCATCTCCCCTCTACTAGAGATCAATGCAGCAGGTGTCATCCACCACTCCCTACCAGAATCCTCAATAGCATATCTTCCAACTTTCTTCTAGAGCCACCAGAGAGAGCAGATCACCAGTCATATCTCAGGGAAAGTGCTAAGCTTCCCACACTCTCTACATAAGAGGCACTCACTCTCTACTCTGTAATTCACTCACTTGCTTTAGCCACTATACCCTCAAGCAGTGCAGATGCTTGGTGAAGTCCACCAGGCCCAGTCTACCTCTATCTACTGGCAACATCAATACCTCCCAGCTAATCTGACTCTGCCACTCTGTCCAAATCTATAACCTAGCTATCTTCAATAGTCTCTTGACCACCCACACTAAAAAGTCTAAGTAATACTCAATATACCATAGCTTCAACAGCCAGTATATATTTAGTACTATCACTCTCTCTACCAGAGAGATATACCAGTCTCTCCACCCTAAGAGAATATTCCCCCAAGCTAGTAGCCACTACTTTCATTAGTCATGAGACAGCAGAGAACTATATACTGAAAAATAAATCCCCAAGTAGTAGACCACTTCACCAGCTAGGACCACCATTCCAATCACATTGCCTCCAACTATTCCTCTACCTAGAGCCAGAGTCTCATACTTATACTAATTGAGCCAAGTATCTAAACATCTCTCAAACTATTCCACTGTACTCTTCAGTGCTGCCACATCCTCTACAGAGCCCAGCCCAACTACTATATCATCAGCAAAGGCCCCAACCTTCCAGTTCACTCTCAAAATATTTAAACCCCCAACTCTATACTGAATCTTGTCTAGCAAGAGCTCCAATAAGAGGGCATACAGAATCAATGACAGTGGATCTCCTTGTAGTACTCCTCTGCCTAGGGAAAAGGACTCTCCCCTATATCTATTCACTATAATAGCCACCTAACTCTCCTTCAACAGACAAATCAACAATCTTCTGAACTCTAAGAGAATCTCCATTACTTCAATACTTCATCCAGCCATATATATATACTGAACTCTGTCATATGTCTTCTCTTGATCCAAGAAGACTAGTTGACCATTAATTCTGGCTATATAAGTACCCTCAATAATACCATAGACCTATGTCATTCTATCTCAAATCAACTGACCTCTGACAAAGCCTCTCTGCTCAGTCTCTAGTATCTGCTGAGTCACTCTTTGCAGCCTGACCATCAAATTCTTTATCACCAACTTGTAATCCATATCTAGAAGTATAATTGGCCTCCAGTTCTTCTAATCCTCTCTTCTCTCCTTATTCTTGTACAACAGAACTATAAGCCCCAGGTACTGTCCCCCAATCCAGGACCCTGAACTGATGACCTCATCATATATTCATACTATCTCTTCTAATATAACCTCAATGCCAGCCATCTTCTTCCAAAAATCCCAAGGCAGCTGCCTTTCAATGCCTAGGGTATCTTCTCTCCCCTCTTTCTCACTTTATAGCTATCTCCAGTGAGATCACAATTGGCTCAAGATCTCTAGTGTCTCAGTTACTATATCCCCTACCTCATCCAATACTCCTTCCCACTACTGCCTTGTTCTTCTCACCTATAGCAGCCTCAACAGAAATTTAGTAGATTGCTCTCCCTCCTCTACACTCTGTCACCTTAGCTGAGCCACCAGCTTTTTCATCTATAATTCCTCCTCTTTTTTTTTTTATTTTTTTTATTTTTATAGTTATTAGAACTCTGCTATTTATTACTGATCTAATAATATCATATAATACACCTTCCTACTACTCAATCCCTCTAGCCCCAAGTAGCTTCCCCTCTATATTTTCTACTTAAAAACTACCTTACCACTCACTACCCCAACTCTCTCCCCACTCTGTCCACAAATTTTTCCCACCAAGTAATATATCCCCTTATAAGTCTCAACCCAGTCACCAGCCCATCAAGATGTCCTCCATCAACCCTTCCTACCACATCAGCTGTACCCCTAATCCTAACTACCATTCTTTCTCAAAATCAAACAACCAGTAACTCACCAGCCTCACTCATACAGCTAAAACTCAGCCCAAAGTAAGCCACTCTATATCAATCCCCCCCACCAATCTATCTCTCAGATCCTTCCATCAACCCCTCTCTCCATCCCCCCTTCTGCAATTTCTCCTCTTGTCTAAGCAGTCTCTTCAGTTCTTTCACCTTCTGCTAGATCCTCTGAATCCTCTAGTCTCCTTCTCTATAGTTCTCCAATAATCCAGCTCACCTCTCTAGTAGATTCTCCAGCCTCTGGAAAGCCCACCTAATATGCTACCTCTGTTAGGCCCCCCTCTCTCTCTCTACCTCACCCAATACTACTGAGCAGCAGATTTTAACTATTACTAATAATCTCCAATCTCTAACCCCTGTACTCTCCAGCCAACAATCTTAGTACTAATATCTACCACCCATTCTCCCCACAAGGCACTATCCCCCAGTATTTAGGTATCAATGTCCAGGTCCATCTCCACTACTCTCAAACCTCCCTCCACCCAGCAACCCCCAGTGGTCTGACCAAGAGCACCAGACCATCTCAATCTCACTCAAGACATCTGTACCCCAGCACTCAGCTGTTAACATCTAGTCTATCTGAGATCTCAGTCCTATCACCCAGTGAGTATAGACTCTATGATCTGCTCACCCAAGTCACTCTGTATCTACCAAAGAACTCAGTCTCTCAATCTCCTTCCAGTTCTCCTCTCTCCACTCCTGTCTGCTATACCTCTCTCTCCATTAGTCCTGTTCAGCCTGCTATTATTATATTATATTAAAGTCACCCCCCAGACAGTCAATCCTTGCATCCACCAGAACATTAGCCTCTTGTAAACCCTGGACCCAATCCACTCACTTTCCCCTTTCTACTGGATAATAGTATAATCCCATAGTTAGGAGACTCCAACCCAACCTCCTCTATACTCTCTACACCAATTGGCTTCTCCAATATCCAATGTTCCCAATGTCCCCCACTCTCTTTCTGACCAGAATACCCACCCAACCCTACCATACTACTATACTACTCCATTCACTCATCTAGTCCAGAAATTCTAAGTCCACATCATAACTTATGTTCTATAATAAGAAGAGATCTATATCCAGCCCCTTCAACCAGTATTAGATATTCTGTTATCTCATTGCACCCCTCAGTCCATTAATATTTAAAGAGAAGATTCTAGTTATACTATTTATATTGAATAATACTTATTAAGATAAAGTACCCATCTTACAATTCCATGCTCATCTCATCACCTATAAGATCCAAGTTCCTCTCTGCTGCAATCTCATCTGCCTCCCCCTGCTGAGCATCCAGTACTGCCAAGATCTCCTGATAGTCCACCCCATCCATAGCCTCCATCTCCAACCCATACTCCTTACACACCACCTGCTACTTTTTCAGCCTCTCTCTCAGACCTCATATATAAGCTATATGATTATTCACAATCACTCTGAGCACTGCCTTCCTGTCATCATCCACTTAATAGGCCTCAGTCTCTGGCAATACTGCCATTATCTCATTGTGGATTTTCTTTAGTACCTTCTCACTATATAAGATATTCCCCTAGTATCTCTTGCTTAGTACCCAAAAGTTCTCCCCCCCTAGTTCTTCTGCCACCACATTCTTCAGTATTTTCCACAGTCACTTCTCTTTGCCCACAGTCTCCTCAACTCTCTTGGCCATCTTCTTCACCCCCTCTGCCTGCCCTCTCTCAGTATTCCATCTTACTAACTCATCCCAATCCTCCTCCAGTATATTCTACAGTTTCTCCTCACCTGCAGCCCCACCTGGCACTCCATACTGAGAGTACTCCCCCTTAACCATCTCTGTATCTTCTATAACCACACTCAATCCAGAGCCATCTCTTACTCCCTGGGATATATCTGGAGTCACCCCCTTCTCCCCTGCCCAGGTACTTGCTTGCAAACCAGCATCTTTAGCTGTAGTTCCCCCCACTGTCTCCCCTCCCAACTTCACCAATAGCTCCTTCTGAATCTGCCTTCTCTATGCCTGCTCTTAGACTACCTGATCCAGTTATACCCTCTTACTATTGACAATATCTACAACTGTCTTAGCCTCATACTTCTTCTAGGCCAATCTCCTCCTATCCACAGCTCCAGCTAGATCCTCTAATGTCTTCAGCAAGTCTTCTTCTTCTTCCAGCATCTCTCTCATCCACAAGACCTTATATTCCACAGGGCCCCACTTTAGAACTACTAGCCAGTCTCTCACCTTCTCTATATTCTTCTTATCTACTAGCTGTACTCTGACATTCATATCTCCAGTCCTGAATTTGGTACTCTCCCAGATCCTAAACTCAATATCTACAATCTCTCTATACTCCTTAATAGTCTCTACAATCAACCCCCTGGCCATTTCCTTTGATATAGTTGATATATCTAATATCATCAACTACACCACTCAAGGATTCCAGTGCAAGCACTATGTTATAGGAATTACTACCCCCCCCCACCACTACTCCCTTCTTCATTATCTCCAACAGTATCTCCTTCTGCTTGAAGCCAACCTCCACCCCTTTCTGTCTCTTCAAAAATTTCACTGAAGCAGCCCCCTTCACCTCCTGAGCCAGATGCCCCAGAATCATTCTTACCATAACTGTCAAGCTTTTAGAGCACAATGTGATGGTGAATTTGGACCTTAATTTCTTATGTAATAGTGTCATCACCAGTGCCATCATACTATCTGTCAGATCTCCAAGCCTTGAGCCCATCCCCTGTCCAGATCCATCATCTACTATTACATCAGGATTTTTTTTTAGATTAACAGTCTCTCTATCATTAATAGTCCCACTCTCTCCAGCCACTACTCTCCCAGCCCTGCTGCCCTCACCTCTATAAGCTGCTCTCTCAGAACCTATAGCCCTTGCTATCTTCTTGCCCTTCTTTAGCCAGCCCTTCAGCCCAATCATCATTATTGATTGATTTCTCTTTATCTTATCTGTGAAGCTCATCCTCTCAGTTCCCTATTCTCCAATACTGCCCTCTTCTTTTCCCTGGCCTCCTGCCAACAAGCCCCTTATACTTCCTCTCAAGCCATGGCTCTACCCCACATACTATCAGTTGAACACACTAGGGCTACCCTGCTTAGCATATATCTCAGAATGCTCAATAGTTACCATATTATTAGTATCTTTTTTTCAAAAAAAAATGTCTTGAGAGTTGTTTGAAGTTTATATAATCTGAATTTTACTAGAGAAAGGTATGATAGTCTTAATCTACTATTGTTAGTGAAATTATTATATTATATATAAATTTAATATTACATCATTATTAGGAAATATAGTATGTTATGAGATATGAATTTATAAATTCAAATCTTATAACATACTATATTTCTCAATATAATAATATAAATATTTTTAAATATTTTACTAAATTGTAATATTATATTATCTAATAAACAATAAATATAGTATATTATAATATTTAAATATACAGATTCAAATCTTATAATATACTATATTTCTCAATATAATAATATAAACAATATAAATATTTTACTAAATCATAAGATTATATCATCTGATGAGTAGAATATTTACCCCAATCTATCAGATTCTATATAATAAATAGTATAATTAGTACTGAAGTTACTTATAATAATTAACAGATACTTATATCTTTAATAATTAATTATGATAATTTAAATATATATATATAACTATATATTAGTATTTATTAGTAATGGGAGTTTTATAGTATAAGAATATATTATAAGATAATTTATTATTATTATATATATCTTATATTATCTGAATTATATTAAGTTTAAATTGTAAATCTAGTCACAATATATTTGGATGTATACTTGAGAAAAAAGAGAGCTATGTTATAATTAATAATATCAAATACTAGATAATATTAAATACTAAATAATATAGATAAATATAAAATTATATAATATATACTATCTATTGTAAATATTACTAAATAGATATTATTCTCTACCTAGTGATATAAGCTTTATAAATATCTATATATAGATCTATATTATTATAGTATTTTGTCAATAATATCTCTATAGCAAATAGTATAGTCAGTGTTGAAGTTACTTATAAATAATACTTAAATTTACAACTCTTTATTATTTATATCTCATATTGACTATATTGTAATGTACCTGGCTCAATAGAGGCAAATTACAAGGTTGGGGGTTGATGTAGTTTGGCTTGAGCCCCCAGTTACTTTGTTAAAAAGTAACAAAATGTTCTAAGATTTCCTGAGGTCTTTGGTGTTTAGTGGTATAATAGTCGAAACTGGATATCTGCGAGCGATTCTAGTGATTTCCTTATTGGGGTGGTTCTCTGGGTGTGGCGGCGATCTGGGTTTGGCAGAATTCGTGTGTAGCACAACAGGTTCCTAATTCAGGTCAACTGAGAATGCCGTGATTTTGTGTAGCGAGGCAATTTCCAAAAGTATGCGATTTCTGGGTGATAGTCTAGTGTAGTGCGATGATCTCTGTGTGTGATGGTCTGGCAATTTATCGGTTCTCCTTCTTGGGTGGTGGGTGATCTCTGTGTAGCATGATGATCTTTGTGTAGTGTGACAGGTTTCCAAAAGTATGTAATTTCTGGTAGATAACTCGATTTGGCTCACTGGGAATCATATGGCGTAGATTCCTCTTAGGCTCACTGGGAATAATGAATAACTCGGATGTCGCAGGTTCGGCTTTAACTGGAAATACTACTTGGATGGCATGGGTTTTCTGGGAATGCGGATAACTTGAAAATGGTGGGTGACGCAGATTCTCCGGAATCGGCAGGCTTCTAGAAATAACTTAGATGGTACAGATAACTTGGGCTCTCTGGGAATATTACTCGGGTGGCACGGATTCTTCTAAATTGGCAGCTTCAACTGAGAATACTATAGTGCGGATTCTTCCTGAATCAGCAGCTTCAACTGGGAAACAGCAGCGAAGTTCTTCCTAGAACTTGGGCGGCAAATCTTCAGGCTTATCTGGCAAGTGAACCAAAACATAGCGGACTTCTCTTGAAAACGGACTCGTTCTTTGTATCGGAAAGTGGACCGGAGTGGGAAAGGGGCAAAGCTCACAATCTCTTAGTAGTGGCTGTAGAGCAGGCATTTCTCCTAAGTGTTGCAATCCAATTCCTTTAGGATCAAGTGGCTTTTGGAAGGCATATCTCTCGAAGTGTAGTAGGCAGACTTGTCTTTTGCTTTGTATTTCGGAACTGAGGTTTATTCACTCTTGTCTCTAGGGTAATTTATACAAGTTGGTTGCTATCTAGTTACTATGTGACTAACTATAGATTTCCTATCTATGGCAAGTTGTGCAGGTCCAGCACAAGTGTGCAGGTCCGGCACAGGTATGCAGGTCCTGCACAGATATACCTTATCTGGTAGTCTGGCTATTTGGGCGGTTTCCACAGCAATGGTTGCTGGTTACTATGCTGGGTATTCATATCATCTGGCTAATTGTTCGCGTCATCTGGCTAAGGTATAATTTGGGTAGTACATCTTGGTTCGTCACATCAGCCCCTACTAAAAGATGGTCTGTCCTTGGACTATCTTTTAGTCATCATCCCAGTGTGGGTAAGCATCATCTGTGTCAATACCTGTTCCATCATCTTCGTCATCTGTACTATGGTCACTCCATTTCAAGGGTTCATCTTCTTCTTCTGGGAATAAGATCTCGACAGCATTGACAATGCTCAGGTAGGTGGCTAGGTTCATTCCTCGTGTATCATACCAGAAGAATTGTACTTGCATCAGAGCTGCAGGGTTTTGCTTGTAAAGAGTGTAGAGCCTGTCGGCAGTGGTAACATCTCTTCTTGATAGTCCTGTAGTATTTCTGATATATATTTGTTCTGGGACTGGGAGGTTCTGCAATTGTTCTCCGATTGCATAGTGGGTCTGAAGTTGATGGACCTGTAGCAATCGTCTGGCCAGGACAAGATTCTCTTGATGAATCTGGATCTTTTGGAGAGTATTCCCATTAACTTCTCGGAATTGGGGTAGAGGAACTGGCAGTGATTGAAATGAGCTGAGGATAAGAGTCTGAAGGCAGTTGTCAACTCTCTGGTTCATGATGTGGGGAAAGGTATATCTTGAGGCGGTTGATGTGTACTGGTGTTCTGAGGGTTCATCCATCCATGCTTCTTAAATAGATGCTGGTTCCTCTGATATCGTGTACAAGATAAGGTCCTTCTCATTTCGGTTCTAGTTTGGCGGCAAAGTTTGTCTCAATCATGCTTCTCCAAACTAGGACTTGATCTCCAATCTTGATCTTCTGATCCTTCTGTTTTTGGTTGTAGTACTTCCTTTGTCTTTCCTGGGCTTTGATAATCTGTCCTTGGGCTTGATTTTGTAACTGTTCTGCCTTTTTGAGGAGGTCTCCAAGATTCTCATTGTTAGCGGTTCTGGTTCTCTTGGCAAACATCATTTCAAATGGCTTTTGTTTGGTGGATGTGGCAGGGGTGTTCTGAATTTCCCATAAGATCTCAGGTAAGCAGAGGTCCCAATTGGTAGGATTGACTTGGGCAAGTCCTTTCTTGATGGTCTGATTCATTCTTTCTGTCATGCCATTGGTCTGAGGGTGGTATGATGTGGTCCTTTTGAGGTGGATCTTGTGAATTCAGGCATAACTTGTGATTATGTTGTTGATGAATTCTGTACCTTGGTCAGAGATGAGTTCTTCTGGGGATCCATATCTGAGTGTGAGTCCATGGAGGAGGCCTACAATGGTTAAGGCATCTGCAATTTCCATTGGGAAAGCCTCAGGCCACTTGGTCAGATGTTCTACAAATACAAGGATATATTTGCTTCTTCTTGGTGTAACTGGTAGGGGTCCAATTACATCTACTCCCCATCTCTGAAAGATGCAAGTGGGTGGAGAATCGGTTGCAAAGGGGCTTGATAGTTCTTCTTTCCTTGGTACTTTTGGCAAGTGTCACATTTCTGGATGATGTCTCGGACTTGAGTTCTAAGGTGAGGCCAATGTTGATACAGTTTTCGAATCTTGTCTTCTGTGCTTGTCTGTCCTTGATGGGCTTTCTGATGTTCTTTTCGGATGAGATCTTCTTGTGCCTTGATGGTCTGAGGAGCTTCCTTTAGGGTATAATTCCTCAGGACACCCTTCTTCTGGTTCATTGGGGCTGACGGGAAAGTACATCAACATTGTTGTGAGCTTTCCCTGCTATGTGGATGATGGTGATCTTGTAATCCTAAAGGATAAGGATCCAGTGGGCTAAGATTCCAGTAGGTTCCTTGCGGTTGAATAACCATTTGAGGGCTGCATGGTCTGTGATCAGGGTGAACCTTTTCCCAATGAGGTAATGCTTGAATAGGGTGACTGCCCATATGACTGCAAGGCATTCCAGTTTGATACTGCCATAGTTTGTCTGCTGCTGGTTGGTAGCTCTGCTTGCATAAGCTATCACATAGTATTGTTGATCAGGTCCTTCCTGGGCTAGAACTGCTCCGAGGTTATCTTTAGAAGCATCTGTATACAAGATGAATGGCTTCTGTAGATTGGGGCACATAAGGATTGGTGCTGTAGTCATGCAATTTTTGAGTTCCTTGAAGGCTTTTCCTTGTGATTCTGTCCATTTGAATGGCACTCCTTTCTTGAGAAGGATCCGGATTGGAGCAGCAATTTGAGCAAAGTTCTTGATAAACCTTCTGTAATAGGATACTAGCATCAGAAATGATAGTTTCTCTTTTGGGGTCTTGGGTACTGGCCAATTGTTGATCTTCTCGGTTTTCTTTGGGTCTGCATGGGTTCCTTCTTTTAAGACTATAAATCCGAGGAATTTGAGTTTCTGTTTCCTGAAGTAATATTTCTTTGCATTTAGTCTCAAGTGGTTTTTGCAGGTGAGCTTGAAGAATTCCTCTAAGTGATACAGGTATTCTTCGAAGTCTGCTGAATAAATGTTAGAATCATCCATGTATACAATCAGGCAGTGGTAAATCAAGGGGGCATAGACTGAATTCATCATCCTCTGGAAGGTGGGGGGAGCATTGCAAAGTCCAAAGGGCATTCGAAAGTACTCAAACAGTTTTCCTAGAGCAAGGAAGGCTGTCTTTTGAATGTCCTTGGGGTCCATGGAGATCTCATGGAATCCTGCGAAGAGGTCCATACTGCTGAAGTATCTGGCATCTTGTAACTAATCCAAAAGGTCATCGATTCTGGGCAAAGGATAGGCATCCTTTTCGATGACTGAATTGAGTTTTCTGTAATCCACACAGAGTCTCCATCCTCCCTTCTTTGGTACAATAAGTATAGGACTAGCCCAGGGGTCAGATAACTCCATTCTCTAAGAGTTCTTGAATGTGCTCCTTTTCAAATGTTTTCAAGTGATGGGGTATTCTATAGGGTTTCTGCTGGATGGGTGTTGCACTTCCTGTATTTATGCTGTGGTGATATGATGGATTATATGGCAGGTTGCCATAATTGGTGGTGAAGATATCTTGATATTTGTTGAGTAATTCTACTAGTTGTTACTGTTGTTGAGGTGTCAATTCTTCTCCAATGTTGGTGGAAGGCTTCACTGTCTCCTGGATCGCAGAGGGGCCTTTCCTTTCTTCTGGGACCTTTTGCCATTTCCCGATAGGTTTAGTTTGTAAACTTCCCTATAAGTTCGGTTGAAAAAAGACACCAGATGTCCTATAATGATTCCTTTCGGCAGGATGATGGTTTCCCAGCTTTGGTTGGTTCCTCAGGAGTGTACTGGATTCATCTTATCAGGGAATGTGTGTCCCTCTATATCCAGGTGTAGGATATCTTCCTTGGGTTCAAAGAAGAGATTTCTGGGGTCAGGTGGTGCAAAGATTTCGAAGGTAGTTTGTTCTCCAGGTTCCAGGATGAGATTCTTATGCAGTCTGACTGGTTGCCAGTACACTTGCTGGGGAACATTTCTCTTAAGGTGGTTGACTTGAAGGAGATGTACCTCCTTCCCATCTGAACTTCCAAATCCCTTTGCTTGTCTTGTTCCTTCAGTTAGTTCTGAGACTTCCTGTAGCTGTGGGGTCTTGACCTTCATGAAGACTGCTTGGGCAATCTTCTGTCCTCTAATAATTCGGTGCCATTCTGCACTGCTGTTGTATAGGATAACCTTGATTTCACCTATATATCCAGGGTCAATAGTTCCTCCTTCTACAGTTATCCCTTGTCCGGCAAGTCCAGACCTTGAGGTCAGTTGAATATAAGCTCCTTGGGGTGGCTGCATGGCTAGTCCGGTTCTGACCATGAAGGTCTTTCCAGGCTTGATAGATTCATCCTCCAGGCTGTGAAGATCATATCCTACATCTTCTGGGTGGGCTTTGGTTGGGGGTTTGGCTTTTGGGTGCAGCAGGGCATACTGGGCAACATCCTTACTGAGTTCGGGTTTTCCTAGGGCTGAAGCTCCACTAGTAGAGAGCCTCCAGGCTCTGAGGTTGAGGTGTGGCCATCTGGCTCCAGTAGAAGGATCTCGGAGGTAATTAATTCCCCTTCTTCCTATAGGGTCTAGGGCTTCCATGAAGTTGGCAGCATCTTCAGCCCATCCTTGGCAGGTAGCATGTCTGATAAGAGCTAGGATATCTTCTCCCAAATCATAGATCTTAAGGATTCTTCTTCCTGGCTTCTTGGTCTGACTTTTTCGAATCTGGCTCTTTTGGATCTGGCTTCGGTTATCTCCTTTCTTCAAAGTATGCACTATAACATCATGACTAAGGTGAATCTTCTGATGTCTGCAGTCTCGGCAGTCAGGGTGTCTCCCATGATTGCAATATCCCATTGCTCAAAAATGATGTTCCCAGCTATTTATCTCTGGTTGTCTTGGAAATCGATACCCGTCTTGATCATAAGTTGGGGGAAGGATAGACAGGGGGTATATTTCTGTTCGAGTGAAGAAGCCTTGTCCCCTAAATCGACTTTGTAGCCTTGTAGTGACTTCTTGAAAAGTGGTAGACTGTGCAAGAGTAGTTAGGAGTTCTGGTCTCTGGGGTCTCTGTCTTTCTTGTTGGTCCAACAAATGACACTGGTAGCAGTAGTCTCAGGGAGAGTGGAAGACCATTTGGTGAGGACATCTTCCTAGCCGAAAAGCTTTCTCTTGGTGGGTTTCTTTCTTGGGAACAATGGTGATTGTGCTGGGTCCTTCTTCTATATTCCAGGGGTCATTGTCTTCAGGTGGTGTCCAGTGAGGGTCATCCCAGGGAATGAGTTCGGGGACTTCTTCTTCATTGGGTGTTTCTTGTTCAGGGACTTCTTGGTCAGAAGTTTCTTCTTCCTCAGATGATTCTTGACCCCAAATTGCTTGTACTTCTGCAGCTTCGGTTGCAGGTGTTTCTGGAACATGTCTGCATTTCTTCTTCTTTCTTCTGCACTCTGGGCAGGCTGTGCCGGGTGATTTCCTTATTCCCATGATCTTGGAGGAGTGCTCGGGACATCTGTGTCTCTTGAGGCATGTGGGGCATCCTTTGATTTCTCCTGCAATGGCTCCAATGGTGATAGGAATGGTATTCTTGGCCCATACATTGTCTTCTGGTCTGTTATCCACCAGGTTAATTTGGGGATTGAGTCTGGGATCATTTCTATCTTCAGATTCTTCTTCCTCTTCTGTAGTAGACTCCTCACTACTGGCATATTCTTCTTGAATAGTGACCTTCTTCTTCTTCTTCGATTGTTCATAACTAGTCACCTTAACTCTGTACTTCTTTCCTCGATAGTCAAACTTGAGTACTTGTTGGCCAATATCAACGACTGCATTCATTTCCTTCATCCAGTTAGTGCCAAGAATCATGTCATAGGTGACAGCTTCTGTGACAACAGCTTTGGGAATGGAGAACTGAATGTGTCTCAGGGAAATAGTGATATTTCATACTTCTCCAAGGGGTTGAGTTCAGGCTCCATCTGCTACTATGATGCTGAGGTTGGATGGTCCATCAATGGGCCATTGGAGGGTGTCTAAGAATCGTTTGGCAATAATGCAGACAGCTACTCCTATGTCTATAAGAATTTTTGCTTTTTGTCCTCTAATATCTCCATGTAAGTAGGTGCTGACATGTCTTTTGGCTGCTTGGACAGAGATGGGAGCAGGTTCTTGCTGTGGGATTGGAACTCGGCCAGTGCTAGACCTGGTGGTTCTCAGCAATTTGTTTCGAACTCTAGCTGGGGTCAGTTGTAGGAACTGCAGGAGAGGGACTTCCATCTTGGCCTCTTGGATTTCTGCCAGGCTTCATTGTAGATGTCTCTGGGCATGGTCTTTGGAGAATACTTTTTCTTGGGCTTCAGGGGTATAGGTTCCCGTTCTTCTTGTTCCATTTCTTCATCTTCTGGTAGCAGCTCATTTGTTTCAGGCACAAATGGTGAGAGAGTTTGGGGAGGTGTTTCTACCTGTTCCTCCTCATGCTCTTCATCTTCTTCCTAGATCATTCTTCTGCTGACATTTCTGGATGGCCTTCCTACAGGTCTTTTCCTTTTTTCTGCTGGGTAAACTGTTTTTCGGGTGCTAACCTTGGTGGGGTACAAGTCTAGGTCACTGTAGTCTTCACTGTTGCTTGCTTCTTCGAAATCTTCAACAGGATAGGCTTCAGTCTTTTTATACTGAGTGTCATTCCTTCAGTTTGGTGGTTCTGAGTCCCTTCGGTCACTTCTTTTGTCATTACATTCAGTGGCATAGTGTCCGAATTGTCCACAGTAGAAGCATTGGACTTGGGCTCTGTCTCGGGCAGGGTACCTTCTTTCTTCTTGCTGGTAATTCCTGTTATCTCTTGATGAATAACCTTGGTTCCTCTGTGGTGAGTATGCTCTGTTGTCCTGGTAATTCCGATTTTCATGTGTGGTGAGTTTTTCAATCTGTCCAACTAATTGGTCCAACTTGGAGCTAAGGTCTTGGATTTCACTTCTGTCCTTCTTTCCTTCTTTGGCTGGCCTTCTTTCTTCAGATCTTTCTTATCCTTGAAGAAGTTCTTGTAGGGCTTTGACCAGGATGTCTTCCTTTTCTTCTTTTCTGTCATGATCACTCCAGGTGGTTTCTTGTCTGACATCAAAGTATCCTTGGGCTGTATCTACTTGTTCTTCAGACCTTCTGATGCCTAGAGTGTAGACATGCTGAGCAATATTTGGGGGAATTCCATTCATGAAGGTCATTGGACCTATGATGTCTTGGTTGGTAGCATTGAACCTGGCGGAATGTATTCTCTTCTGGATTCTTGTGAAGAAGGCTCTGGGTGATTCTCCAAGATTCATCTTCATCCTCATGATGGATTCCTGAGCCTTGTGGTGGGTTTCGTTTCCTGCATACTTTTCAATGAGCCAGTGGACCATGGCCTCATATTCTAGCTCATCAGACATTGCTGCTTATATCTGTCTTGCTAGCTCTGAATCTCAGTTGTTTGCTGTTTGATGGAAAATTCCTCTGGCTGATTCTCTGAGCTGGGCTTTGTAGATGGCAATTTTTCTTTCATCTGAGAGGTTCCTCAAGGCTGCAATTCCTTCAATTCCGTCAAGGAATTCTCTGGGGTCTTCCTCTGGGTATTCTGCAAATGTTGGCAATAAAGTGGCCATTTCTTCATCACTTTCTTCTAATTCTGGTTCAGGTTCGGATTCAGATTCTGATTCACTTTCTGAGCTTTCACTAGAGATGGGAGTGCTTGGGTATCCTGAGGATGGTGTTCTGGTCCTTGGGTGAAGTGGGATAGGCCTAGGTAATCTTGTAGGGACTACTTCTGATTCTGTAAGGGGCTGTGGTAGAGGTTCTATTGGTGAGATTGGTGGGGCTGGGGAGGGTTGTCTGGCTGTAAAGTGTTGGGTTCATGTGATAAGATCCTCTAGTTCTTGTGCAAGTTCTCCGAAATCTCTAGCAGGGCTGTCTGTATTGT
>RBNI01003587.1:0-15557 GCA_003990745.1 Jimgerdemannia flammicorona
CTACCTCTTCTCGATGAAAGACCACTTTATCAAACACCATCTCCACCTGCCCACCACTCTGTTCACAGATCCCTTCCACCAGACAGTGACATCACCTACCTTGGAGTCCCCATCCAACCCACCACCCAGTCAGCAGATCCGCCACCAACTCCTCCCATCTCAACAACTTCTCTTGTATCTCTATCTATTGCTCCTCCTCAAAAACAAAGAGCCAATGTCCAGCCAACCCCACCCACACTGCCATAACCCAC
This sequence comes from Jimgerdemannia flammicorona, assembly GCA_003990745.1. Classification (NCBI taxonomy): domain Eukaryota; kingdom Fungi; phylum Mucoromycota; class Endogonomycetes; order Endogonales; family Endogonaceae; genus Jimgerdemannia; species Jimgerdemannia flammicorona. Next base: position 252 of record RBNI01003587.1, read on the forward strand.
CCTACAGTAAGCCACCCATTGCCGACACCTCCCACAAGTCTAGATCCCAAATCTTCCCAGTGACCTCTCTCTCCATCTGGTCTCCTTTCAACCCTGAGCCAATCCCCTATAGCTATCCAAAAGTCCCCCAGCATCTCACATTCTCCCAGCCAATGTTCCAGCATTTGTACAAATTCCCCAGCTTGCCCAACATTATAACACTCCTCACATTCCAGCTGACCACCATCCACCAAATGTCCAGCATAGAAATTCAACATAACATTCCTCCGCAACATTTACCACCACACTACTCAGAACTTGAGAGATAGCCACCACCGCACCTCCATACTCCAAGACCAGATCCCTGCCCAGTCCCACTCCTCACCAATCCTCACTGCCTACCAACTACTCAGCCAAAGATCCTGACCAATTCGCTGCTGACACTCCATGCCATCTTCAATATCAAACTCAGTAAGTGAAACTCTCCCTAGAAGTAGACAGTCCCATCTCCACATAGCTGGGCCCCATACTACCTCCCCCTCATTGTCACACCAGTGCAAGTCTATCTGGTGTGCTCTATCAACTACTCCCCATCAGAAGCCCTTATACCATAGCCATCGGCTTCCATTCAGACCCACCAAAGATAGTAGATCCCCTGAGGACCCCCAGGGAGAGACTCTCATCTCCCACACCTTCTGCATCAGCGGTACCCAACCTCCACCCTGTAGCTCAACAGCCCTTCTCAACCACCAAGCTCGCAGGCAGTGTAATTACTTAGGGAAATCAACAAGGCCCAGACCTCCCCTAAGTACTGGCTCGACAAGGGTATCCCAACTGATCTGGACCCTTTTACCTGCCCAAATCCAATCCCTAGCCAGTTTCATCAGCCTCTTCACCACCCAAGCTGGAAAGTCTAAGTGATATGCCACATATCACAGCTTAGGGAACCAGTATACATTCAGAATCACCACCTGCCCCACTAGGGAGATGTAATGACCCCCCCAACTTTTTAGAGCCTCCCCCCAAATGTCCACCCTCCTCTCCCACCATATCTGTAGCAGGACTGATCCATATACAGAGAGGAAGATACCAAGATACCACACCACCTCACCTGTGGGGACAATTGTTCCAATGACATCCCCTCCCACTAGCCCATTTCCCAACACCATTATCTCACACTTATGCCAGTTGAGCTTTGCTCCAGAGTGTGCCTCATACCACTCCACTGTTTCCTGAAGAGTCTCTACATCCACTACTGATCCAAGTCCAACTACCATATCATCTGCAAAGGCCCCCACCTTCTACTCCACACCATACACAGAGAGCCCAGCCACCCTCTTGCAGATCCTATCCATCAAAGGTTCTAAGGAGAGTACATAAAAGATAAGGGACAGTGGGTCCCCTTGAGGGACTCCCCTCCCCAAGGGGAATGCCAAACCCTTGTAACTATTACACATCAGCGCCACTCTACTCCCTTCCAACAAACTCAACATAGAGGCCTGAAACTGTGGCAGAACACCAATTCTATCCAGCACCTTGCCCAGCCAAACCTGCCAAACACAGTCATAGGCCTTCTCCTGGTCCAAAAAAACCAGTCTACCATCTAGTCCACAGGCCCGAGCTCCTTCAATAATGCCATGCACTCAGGCAGTTCTATCTCTAATAAGTCTACCTCCTACAAAACCCCGCTGCTCCTCACTCAGCACCTGTTGAGCAACCTTCTGTAGCCTCACAACAATCACCTTAGTCACTAACTTCCAATCCATATCCAGAAGCATGATTGGTCTCCAGTTCTTCCAATCCTCATGCCTGCTCTTATCTTTGTATAATAATGCCACCAGCCCTAAGTCCTGCTCTCCAACCCACATGCCATTTAGAATAATATAGTCACAAAGAGCAGCCATCTCTTCCAGCATTCCAGGGACCTTTGCTATCTTCTTCCAGAAGTCCCACAGTAATCCATCCTCCCCAGGCGCTGTCCTAAGCTTAGTTGCTGCCAGAACTCCTTAGATCTCCTCCTCCTGGACTGGCAAGATCAAGTCACCCATTCCCTCTACCTGTGGTGGCTCCCACTCCTCTAGCATGTTGCCAATCACCTCTGCATCAGCACCCCCTTCTTCCTCACTCCACAGACCCCACCAATTCTCCTTCAATACTCCCAGGATCTGCTGTATGTCATGCACCAACTCTCCCTTAGTATCAAAGACCCCATCCCACCGATGTCGCACCCACCTGGCTTTGAGGAGCCTAGACAAGTACCTAGTAGGCCGCTCCCCCTCCTCAAGCCTCTGCCACCTTAGCCTGGCAGCCATTCCTCGCATATGAGTCTCCTCCTCCTCTCTCAACACCTGTTGTAGTTTCACTACTTCCAATTTCGCCCTCTCTAACCTCCAATCCTCCACCTCATCAGACATAAGCAATCCCCTTAGCCTATTTGAAGCACACTATACTTGCCTCCTCCTCTGTCTCCCTGCCTCTCTACCAGCTCCACCCCAATAGACCCTCGCAGCCTCCTTCAACCTCATCCAATAGACACCCACAGATAAACCCTCCTGCCTCTAGAGCAGAACCTTTGCCTGGACATCCTCCACTCATGAGTCCCACAACCCCTTCTCAGCCAGCAGGGAGGAGTTAAGGTGCTAATGTCTGGGTCTATCTCCACTCCCCCCAAACTGCCCCTGCCCAAACAGTCCCCAGTGATCAGACCACAGGCACCACATCACCTCCAAAGTCTTCCAGACATCAGTACCCCAACATTCGGCTGTCAGAATCCAGTCAATCCTTGTCCCTAAGTCATTCACCCAGTGTGTATAGACCCTGGAGTTGCCCCACTATGTTCAGCCCATATTTCCTAAGGAGCTAAGGTTTTCCACCTCCTCCCATGCATCTAGACCACCACTCCTCCCACTGGCATTCCTCCCTCCATCAGTTCTATCTAGCTGTAAATCTCAAACTATGTTAAAATCACCACCAAGAACATCGACCCCTTCCTCTAAGAGAATACCCTCCTCCAGTAGCTCCTTAATCTATGCAATCCTCTCTCCCCTAGCCACTGGACAGTAATATGAGCCCATCCTCACTAATTCTCACCCTGGCCAGTACCATTCACCTCAGACCAAGCAATCTCCCCAGCTCTTGATTCCCTCCAAATCTCCTCTACCCTTCTTTACCAGAATTGCCACCTTTCCAAACCAAGTGGTAGCTCCACTCCATTCTCTAGTCCACTCTACCTGATCATCCTCATCCTCACACTATACATCCTGCAGTAAAAAGAGATCAGCCTCCAATCCCTTTAGTCATGTAAAAATATTCTTATGCTGCCCAGATCCCCTAAGGCCATTCACATTGAGAGAGAAAATGCTAGTTATACTATTCATAAGGAATATTGTTAAAGATCAAACTTCTCCTCTACAAATCCACACTCAAATCCTCCTGTACCAAATCCAAGATGTGTTCTGCAGCCAGTTCCTTCTTCTCAGCTTCTTGTGCCTCCAACCCCCCCAGAAGTTCAACCATTGCCCCATCCTCTTTCTCCTCAAAGTCCTCCCGATACTCCATACAGGCCTCTCACCAGAACTGTAAATCATGTTGTTCTGCCCAACAGTAGGCAGCCTGCTCACTGGCAACAACCACCAGCTCTGCCTTTCTCACCTCATCCACCTCATATCCCTCTTCTTCCAGTAAGATCATAAGGATCTCCACCTTCAGTGCCTCCATCACTCCATCATCTCGCAGAATCCGTGCCCAGTGCTCCTCTAGCATGACTCCTAGATTCACTTCTCCCAACACCTCAGCCACAAGGTTATCCATCACCTTGCTCATCCACAGCAGATTCCCAATCTCCTTCCCTCCAGGGGTCCCTGGCTGCCCTGTATCCAGCATTATAGTATCAGCACCTACACTGGCATCCTCATTCCACTCCTCTGGGACATCCACCAGCTTGTCCTCACCAACCACTACCACCTGGCCCCCTTTCACCACATCCAGGACCCCAAAGGTAACTTGCTGGGCCCCCTTCATTGGTACATCCTCCGCCACTCCTCTCTGCCCTACCGGGCCCCTTCTGACAAGTGGGGGGGGGGTGCTATCTGACTCCTCCCAAACTTCGAAAGTACCATCTGCATAAGGATCCTTGCCCAGCACCTTCGCAGCCCATTCTTCCATCACCACCACCTCCTTTCCTCCTTCACTAGCCCATACACTGGCTTTGACACCTCCAGACTCCTCAGCCCCATCTACCTTTCTCTTCTCCCCTCCTGTCATACTCACCAAGAGCTCTCTTTACCTCAAGCACCCCTGGGCCCACTCCCACTACCTCTTGTCAGTGTGGATATGCTTCCCCTCTACAATCTCTAGGTGCGTCAACTCCTCATAGAGCTTCCAGGCTTTCACCCTCCTCTCTACAGTGCCACCCAACTCCTCCAGTACCTCCAACAAGTCCTCCTCCTCCTCTTCACTCCCTTTCACCCTCGACACCTTACAGATGAAGGCCCCCCACATCAACACCGAGGGCCAGTCACTCATCTTCCCAGTGGCCTCCTTCCCTGCCAGCTGAATCCTGACATTGACATTGCCTGTCCTGATTGTTGTCCCCTCCCACACCTAAAAGCTGATGTCCACTACATCACCATACTCTACCATCACCTCCTCCACTCTCCTCCTAGTCTCCTCCTTAGTCACCATGGGCACCCCCCTCACCAGAAGCTGTACCACTCTGGGGTCCTACCTCAAGTACCTCACCATGGGGACTGCCACCTCCCCAACCACCACTCCAGTCTTCAGGGTCTCATCCAGTAGGCCTGCCTCCTCAAAGCCCACCTCAACCCCCTCCAGGCCCTTCAAGAATTTCACCGAGACCACCCCAGCCACTTGCTTTGAAATAAGCCCCAGGATCATTCTCACCATCACTGCCAAGCCCCAGAAGCACAAGGTAGCTGCAAACTCCGAAATCGACTTCTTGAGCAATGAGGCCACCACCAGTCTCATTACACCCTCCACCAGGTCCTCTTTCTGCATTGGGAACTCCTGCCCCCTCTGACCATCAGCTGTCACATCTCATTTTTTTTCTTGATTCGCTGTCATGCCACCATCAGTAGTCCCGCCACTACCCCCAGTAGTCCCTCTACTTCCCCCACCTCCCACCAGTGAAGGCCCAGCTCCCCCAGCATCTCCAGCCTTCTACTTCCCCTTCCCTCCTGCCTGATCACTGTGGGCTCCCATCAGCCAACCCCTAGTCCTCAGCATGTCTGCAAAGCTCTACCCCTGCTACCCTCCAGCCCCCCCACCAGTGCTGCCTCCACTACCCGAGCTGCCCAGTCCACTCAAGCCACTGAAAGACCCCATCCCCAGCCCATACCCCCTCCCAACATGCTGCCAGTCAAAAGCCCCAGGTCCACCCGACCTAGTACGCACATTAGCTTGCTTGCTGCTTGACATCTTCTTAATATCTTTCTCCAATAAACTATTCGAAAGTGTGTTGTAAAATGTGTGTAATGTGAAATGTGTAGGAGAAAGATGATGCCAAGAGGAAAGTTCTTGGCAAAGATGACAAATGATGACAAATAAAGTTCTATAAGTTTCCAGGACATTCAGTGACTAGCTAAATAAGTACTAGTAGATGCTTAGTACTAAGAGAGAGTTTCTAAGTGTTCAGAAAGTACCAGAAGATCATAGAATATTGAAAAAAGACAAAGAAAAGAAGTAAACTACACTAAAGTGTTACATCTCCCCCTTCTTAAGAATTAACATCCTCATTGAATTCTCAAAGTTACATATAATAACAATAAGACTAAAAGAAACTTCAAACAAAATATATCAGCTCATTGGCAAGAACTGGCCATTCTTGTATAAGGTGAGGGCCAAAGTATCATCTTGATTGGATGAGAACTGGTTGAATCTCATTGGTTGTAGGATTTATAGGGTTCTCCTATATCTCTTATTTCTGATACTGTATCCTTTAGAGTGCCCTGATGCTTAATGTACCTGATCAGTACAGTATATTGTCTACTATCCAAGGGGAGAACCTCACAGACAGTCAATGAGTTCCTTTTTACTCAAACTCTTAGATGAGGTCTTGAGAGTTCTTGAGGTTAGTGGCAGGTTCCCAGGTGGTGTCATATTTAGGATAACCCATCCACTTGACTAGGTATTCTGTACGATAGTATCAGACTCATTTGTCTAAGATTTTCTCAACTTTATACTTGATGTGGTCTTCAACTATCACTGGTACTAATGGTGTTGGAATTTGGCCAGGATATAGAGGTGACTAGTTCCAGGCCTTGAGTTGTGACACATGGAATACTGGGTATATATACATAGTTGTTGGCAAGTTGAGGCAGTAAGACCAGATAGAGACTTACTTGGTGATCTCAAAGGGTCCAAGGTACTTGGGCTGGAATTTGGCTGACTGGTGGTTGACTTGAGATTGAGCCTTGATGTTGTCAGCTTTGAGTAGAACTATATCACCAATATTGTATATGACATCTCATCACTTCTTATCTGTATACTTAGCTTGATGTTGCTGAGCCTTTTACAGGTTCATAGTGGCGATCTTGAGAAGAGAATTCATTTTGTCAATAAGGTTCTGGGCTGTAGGGACTTGTGTGTAACTGGATTTCTGGAATGAGACTAGGCTTGCAGGAGTCTTGGGATTTTGACTGTAAAGTAGCAGAAATGGAGAAAGGCCAGTTGATGATTAGGTGGCATTATTGTAGGCAAACTCAGCATAGGTCAGATAGTGGTCCCAATCATCTTGCTCATAAGACACATAGTTTCTGAGCATTTTTTCAAGTATTCTGTTCATTTGCTCAGTCTGTCCATTAGTTTGAGGGTGGAAGGCAGTGGATATAGCAATTTGGGTTCCAAGGGTCTTAAAGAGTGCTTGCCAGAAGTGGCTTGTAAACTTAGGGTTGTGGTCACTGATAATTACTCAGAGAAGTCCATAATGGCAGAAGACTGTCTTAAAGAAGATTCTTGTAATTTCTGAGGCAGTGGTATTAGTTGTAATTGGCTTGGCAATTATAATCTTAGTGAGATGGTCCATAAACACAATAATAGCATCATAGTCTATTTTAGTTTGTAGGAGTTGCACAATGAAGTCCATTGTGACTTGTTTGAACTTCTTGGTTGGAATTGGCAAGAGTTGTAGAAGACCAGCAGATGCTTGGTTGCTTGACTTGTTTCTTTAGCAAAGATCACAGCTTTGGACATACTCTTTGATTTCCTTGAGCATGTTTGGCCAGTAGTAGTCTTGTTGGATATTCTTGATAGTCTTCTTAGTTCCAAGGTGACCAGCTAGTGGGAAGTCATGATGTTTATAAAGAATCTTATACTGTAGTTCAGGGTTGGCAGAAATATATACTTTGTCTTAATAGTATATGAGGTTGTCCTTGATGGTGTGCTTTTTCTTGAATTCCTTGGTATTCCTTTGTAGAACCAGAGAGTCTTGTTCATATGCCTTCTTGATCTGATTGAGGAATTCAGATACCATGGTAACTTATAAAATTGAAGCAAGGTCAGGTCTTCTTGAAAGTATATCTGGTACAACTAGAGTTTTGCCAGACTTGTAGATGATGTTTGGGGTAAAGGTCTGAAGTAGTTGACTCCATTTGGCTTGTTGGTGAGAAAGGGTTGGTTGAGTGTTGATATACTGAAGGGACCTGTGATTAGTGATCACATTGAACTCAACTTCTTCTAGGTAGTATTGCCAAGTCTTGAGAGTATGCATGATTGCCAGGAGTTCCTTTTCATGAGTAGCCAGCTTTTGTTCTACTGGGGACAATTTTCTTGACTCAAAGGCAATAGGTTGGTATTCTTGACCATCATCTTGAGAAATGACTGTACTAATGGCAAAGTTAGATGCATCTATAGTGACTGTGAACTTCAAGTTTGGGTCTATATTTCTAAGGACAGATGCATGGATCAGGCAGTTCTTGAGTTCTTGAAAAGCTTATTGACAGAAAGTATCTCAGATGTAGGAGACATAGAGGTCAGAGTTGGGTTCCTTTCACAGGAGGTTTGTCAAAGATTCTGCAATGCCAGAGAAGTTCTTGACAAAGCAATGGTAGTATTCAGCTAGACCAAGGAAGGACCTGAGTTCAGTGAGGTTTGCTGGTACAGGTCACTGTTCAATGGCTTGTATTTTTCTTGGGTCTACTTGAATTCCTTTGGCTGATATAATGTGTCCAAGGTATTCGACTTGATCCTTGAAAAATTCACATTTCTTGAGCTTTGTATAGAGCTTGTTCTCACAGAGTATCTTGAGGACTTGTTCAATATGTTTGAGATATTCTTCTTCAGTGCTACTGAAGATCAGGATGTCATCAATGTATACAAATACAAAGATATAGAGCTAATCCTTGAAGACAGTTTGCATGAGATCTTGAAAGATTGCTGGTGCATTGGTAAGATCAAAGGCCATGACTAGGAATTCGTAGAGTCCAAAGGATGTCATAAAGGCAGTCTTGGGTATGTCTTCTGGTTTGATTCGAATTTGGTGATACCCAGAGGTAAGATCAATCTTGGTAAAGTACTTTGCATTTTTAAAAGCATCAAAGATTTGATCTATGAGTGGTAGCAGATAATGGTTCTTGACTGTGATCTTGTTGAGTACTCAGTAGTCTATGCACATTCACAGAGTATCATCCTTTTTCTTGACAAATAGGACTGCAGAGCCAAAGGGTGACTTGCTTGGCTGAATGGCTCCTCGCTCAATGAGTTCATTGAGTTTCTTCTTGACTGCTTCAATTTTAAGTAGAGACATGCAGTATATTTTCTTCTTAGATATAGCTGCATCAGGTACCAACTTGATTTCGTGGTCATGGTCTCTTGAAGGTAGTAGACCAGGTAGTTTGTCTGAGAAGACATTCTTGTACTTGTTCAGCAGTAACTTGATGCTCTCACTAATTGATAGCTTATTGTCTTCTTTCTTTGGTCAGATCAGTGCCACAAAGGTACAGGTAGCTTTCTTTAGGGTCTTCTTGAACTGAATTGCCAAAAGGGTAGCAATTGGGGTTCTTGTCTGAGTTTTATCTGGCTTGAGGGTAATATTGGCTCTATCCTGAATCAAGGTAACTTTATTCTTAATCTAATCAATCTGAGGGTTGTGTTGTATAAGCCAGAGTTTGCCTAGGATCAAGTCATGGTCTCCTAGTGATACTATCTTGAAATCTAAACATTCCCAGTACTTCTGGATCTTGAGAGGAAGTTTAGCAGCAATTGAGTTGATTGGTAAGGTGGTGCCATCTGTAGTGATAACTCTACCATTCTTGTCAGCTGGTTTGGTGAGAATCTTGAGCTTGTTGATGAGGTTCTTATTGATGAAGTTCCCAACAGCTCCACTGTCTATAAGAACATCTAGCTCTTGTCCCTTGACTAGATCTTTGAAAATGAGCATTGAATTGACTCAGTTCTTGGCTATGCTTGCAACTTTGTCAGTGCTGCCAAAGCCTTTCTAATCTTGCTTGGTTGGAGACAGCTTGGTGACTTCTTTGATGACTGGTAGGGTGGCTTGCTCCAGAATGAGCTATGCAATCCTGTCACCTTCATTGACAGTATATGGTTGGTTCTTGTAGTTGACTAGCAGGACTTGCATTTTGCCTTGGAAGTCAGGATCAATGACTCTAGCACCAACATCCAATGAGTGCTTGAAACTGAGGTCAGATCTTAGTGCAATTCTTGCATAATGTTCCTTGGGGATTTCGACTGAAAGGCTAGTTGGAATGAGCCTTCTTTCATATACAGGAATAGTGACTTGTTGTACTGCTTGAAGGTCCAAACCAATGGCTCCTTCTGACTGTGCTTGAGGGATCTGGGCCTTGGGGTTGACTCGCATGAAATTGAGTACAACTTCTTGTTCAACTGGTTGACCTTGAGTGTCTTTGGACAGGACCAGAATCCTCTTTGATTTGGTAGTTTTCTTGAGACATTTGGTTGCAATATGACCAGGCTGATAGCAAAAGAAGCAGGCTTCAGCCTTCTTGAGGTACTCCTTTTCCTCAGGTGTAAGCTTACCTTTCTTGCTCTTATCAATGGTGTCTAGGTCCATGGGGGCAGGTCCAACAGTTCTGACTTTGGATTCCTCCCTTTTGTGGTTGTTGTTGAAAGGTGGTCTCTTCTGTTTGAAGTGGTGATCATAGGTGATGACATCAAACCTATCAGCAATCTTCATTGCTATATCTAGGTCCTTGGGTTCTTCTAGTTTGACACGAACTCAGGTTTGATCTTTCAGGCCTTGGATATACTTGTTGACCTTCTCATCTTCAATGACATGTGGTAATTCTAGCAGGATTGACAGGAATTGTATATTGTATGCTTGCACAGACTTGAGTTGTTTGACATTTGCCAGACAGTCTTGTATGGCCTTGGTGCTGTTGACTGGTTTGAATTGGCCTTGAATGGCATCAGAGAATTCATTCCAGGTCCTGATCCGGTCAGCAAATCTGGTATTCTGGACATAGTTTTGTCACCAGATTGCAGTATTCTCTTGAAGGAGTGTGGTGGTGAATTGGACTAGTGTTGCTTCTTCCAAATTGGTCAGTTCTCTATATTGCTCTAATTGGAAGAGCCAGGTATCAGTAGACAGTCCTCCTCTTTGGCCATCAAAAGTATCAGGCTTCTGAGGCTTGATAGTGACTGCTATCAGATATATTAATGTCAGTAGAGGTATAGAGGTATGTGCAGGGGCCTTGCTTTCCTTTCTTTCTATGCATTTTTGAAGTTGGACAATCTGAGCTAATGTGGTCTGCAAAAGACTCTTGATGGCTCCAGTTGACTGAGTAGGGTTTTGCTATTCCTCTTCTTCTTGCCGATTATATGAGGTATTGCCTGGGCTATAGATACTGTATGAGGGGTTCCACTCATTGTCCTCCATAGTATTGTGACTGATATCTTGAGAGATGTCTTGATAAGGCTAGGTGTAACTTAACCACTGCTACCAAGTATAATGGTTCTAGTTTCTAAATGAGGAAGTGACTAGTTCTGGTGATTCTAAGTAGCTTGAAGAGATACTTAAGGATTTAAGTATTCTTGAAGGATTTCTGGGAGAAAATATTCTGGGCTTTATTCATAAGAACAAAGGAGATATTTATATAAGATCTGAAAGAAGGATCTGGAAGGATCTGAGAAATCAAAGGAAAATGCCAAGAGGAAAGTTCTTGGCAAAGATGATAAATGATGATAAATAAAGTTCTACAAGTTTCCAGAATATTCAGTGACTAGCTAAATAAGTACTAGTAGATACTTAGTGCCAAGAGAGGGTTTCTAAGTGTTTGGAAAGTACCAGAAGGTCATAGAATATTGAAGAAAGATAAAGAAAAGAAGTAAACTATGCTAAAATATTATAGAGAAAGTATATTAACATTGTTGTGAGCTTTTCTTACTTTGTGGATAATGGTAATTTTATAATATTATAAGATGAGGATCTAGTAGATAAGAATTCTAATATATTTCTTATAGTTAAATAGCTATTTGAGAATAATATAATCAGTTATCAGAGTAAATCTTTTTCTAATAAAGTAATGTTTGAATAGAGTAACTGTCTATATAACTGTAATATATTTTAATTTAGTATACTATAGTTGATCTACTGCTGATTGATAGCTTAGCTTATATAAGCTATCATATGGTATTATTGATCAGATTCTTCTTGGGCTAGAACTGCTCTGAGGCCATCTTTAGAAGTATCTATATATAAGATGAATAACTTCTATAGATTAGGCCAAATATGAATTAGTACTGTAGTTATGCAGTACTTGAGTTCTTTGAAGGCTAGTTCTTGTAATTCTGTCTATTTATAAGATACTTCTTTCTTAAGAAAGGTTTAGATTGAGGTAATAATTTGGACAAAGTTCTTGATAAACCTTCTGTAGTAGGATATCAATATTAGGAATAATAGTATTTTCTTTGGGGTCTTGGGTATTGACCAGTTATTGATCTTCTCAGTTTTTTTTGGGTCTGTATAAATTTCTTCTTTTAAAACTATAAACTCAAGAAATTTAAGTTTCTATTTTCCAAAGTAATATTTCTTAGTATTGAGCCTCAGATGGTTCTTGTAGGTGAGCTTGAAGAACTCTTCTAGGTAGTGTAGATGTTCTTCAAAATTTGCTAAATAAATGTTAGAGTAATCTATGTTTATAATCAGACAGTAGTAGATTAATAGACTATAGACTGAGTTCATCATTCTTAAGAAAGTTGAAGATGTATTATAAAGTTTAAAGAATATTTAGAGGTACTCAAACAGTTTTTCTAGAGTAAGAAAGACTGTCTTCTGAATATCTTTGGAATCTATAGAGATCTTATAGAATCTTGTAAAAAGATCTATACTGCTAAAGTATCTGGTATCTTGTAACTGGTCTAAGAGATCATTGATTCTGGATAAAGAATAAGTATTCTTTTCAGTAATTGAATTGAGTTTCCTGTAGTCTATACAGAGTCTCTATCCTCCTTTCTTTGGTATAATAAGTATAGAGCTGGCCCAAGAACTAATGGAGGATCAGATGACTCCATTGTCTAAGAGTTCTTAAATATATTCCTTTTTGAATATTTTAGATGATGGAGTATTCTATAAGACTTCTGTCAGATGGGTATTGCATTTTCTATATTTATACTATAGTGGTATAATGAATTATATAGAAGATTGCCATAGTTAGTAGTAAAGATATCGAAAGAGTTCTACTAGTTTGAGATATCAATTTTTCTCTCAATATTAGTGGAAGACTTTACTATCTCCTGAGTTATAGAGGGGCCTTTCCTTTCTTCTGGGACCTTTTGCTATTTTCTAATAGATTTAGTTTATAAACTTCTCTGTAAGTTCAGTTGAGGTAGAGTACTAGATGTTCTATAATAGTTCTTTTTAGTAAGATGATACTTTTCCAGCTCTGATTGGTTGCTCAGGAATGTACAGGATTCATCTTATCAGAAAATGTATATCCTTCAATATCCAGATTTTGGATATCTTTATTGAGTTTAAAGAAGAGATTTCTGGGATCAGGTGGTATAAAGATTTTGAAGATGGTCTGCTCTTCTGGTTCTAGGATGAGGTTTTTGTGTAATTTGACTAGTTGGTAATATACTTTCTGGAGGACATTCTTCTTGAGATAATTGACCTAGAGGAGATATACTTTCTTCTTGTCTGAGCTTCCAAATTCTTCAGCTTGTCTTATTCCTTCAGTCAGTTTAGGGACTTCTTATAATTGAGAGATCTTGATTTCCATAAAGACTGCTTGTGCAATCTTTTGCCCTTTAAGGATTCAGTACTATTCTATACTACTATTATAAAAGATGATCTTGATTTTGCCTGTATATTCTAGATCTATAGTTTTTCCTTCTACAGTTACTTCTTGTCTGATAAGTCCAGATCTTGAGATTAGTTAGATATAAGTTTTTTTAGGTGGTTATATGACTAGTTCTATTCTAAACACCAATATTCTTTCAGATTTGATAGATTTATCTTCTAAACTGTAGAGGTCATATTCTATATCTTTCTGGTGAGCTTTGGTCAGAGGTTTGGCCTTGAGATATAGCAGAACATACTGGACAATATCTTTGCTGAGTTCAGATTGTCCTTAGATTGAAGCTCTATTGATAGTAAGCCTCTAGGCTCTAAGATTGAGGTGCAGCCATCTAGCTCCTGTAGAGGGATCTTAGAGGTAGTTGATTTCTCTTTTTCCTATAGGATTTAGAACTTCTATAAAGTTGATAGCATCTTCTATCTATCTTTGGCAGATTGTATATCTAATGAGAGTTAGAATGTCTTCTTCCAAATCATAGATCTTGAGAGTCCTTCTTCTTAGTTTCTTGGTCTGGTTTTTTCAAATTTGAGTTTTATAATCTCTTCTCTTCAATATATAGACTACAATATCCTGGCTGAGATGAATCTTCTAGTGTCAGCAGTCTCAGCAGTTTGGATGTCTTTTATGATTGTAATATTCCATTGTTCAAAATATTATTCCTGGTTGTTAATCTCTTATTTTCTTGAGAATTAGTATCCATCTTGATCATAGGTCAGAGAAAGGGTGACCAAGGGATATACTTCTGTTCAGATGAAGAGATCTTGTCCTCTAGCTCAGCTTTTTAGCATTGTGGTAGTTTTTTGGAAGATAGTTATTTGTATAATTATGATCAGGATTTCTGATCTATAGGATCTCTGTCTTTCTTATTGATCCAATAGATGATACTGATAGTAATAATTACAGAGAGAGTGGAAGACCAGTCTCTTTCTCCACTACCTTACTGATCATAAAGTTTGGTAGACAACCTTTCAAGTCTCTTTTCTCCTATTCTTATCCTCTTTATCTTGGGTTAGTTTGCTATACCTGTAAGAATATGGTGGGAAGGAAGCAATAGTATTGAGTTGCCTCTTTATCAGTATTGAATTGATATCTTCTATACTTTTTCATAGTTTCTAGTACCTTCAGCTATATCTGGAGTATATCTAGTGCTCCGAACGAGTCAATTCGAATCAAATCCGGATTCGATTCATCACATGACGGATTGATCCGAATCTCAAATCCGAAGCCATCCGAATCAACTCGGATTAATCCGAATCGCCCCATCTGAATCGCCCCATCCGAATCACCCATCCGAACCATCCCAATCCGAATCACTCAATCCGAATCACTCAATCCGAATCACTCAATCCGAATCACTCAATCTGAATCACTCAATTTGAATCCTCCAATTCGAATCCTCCAATTCGAATCCTCCAATTCGAATCCTCCAATCCGAATCTGAATCCGAATCCTTCAACCGAATCCTCTAATCCAAATCCTCCACATGACTCATATGCTGGACGCATCCACAACACAACACACACAATACATACACATGCACACGCAAACATGCAAACATACATGTCGACAGATCAGTCTTCAACAGTTCACAGTACCGATGATGCTTCAAGTCAAACATCCCTGATAGCTCCACATCTTCCATGCAATCCTTGCTCCGAAATCTGGCAACATTGTGCTAAGATAGGAGATGATGTTGTTTGTAATTATTGCAGGTAAAAAATTAAGACGCACCTATTGACTCGTTTGACACACACACATGATATTGTTTCATCCACCCCCACAAACTGCACCAGCCAGAAGTTCAAAATGCTTGGTGGTACGACCTCGAACATGAATCGACACATAAAAGACAAGCACTCTGACAAAATCAAACAGAACACAGAGACAAATAAAATTGACATCCAAGCTGTAGTGGGTACGTTTATCCGATTGCCCAACCATTTCTGTACCAACAACGCCGTTTAATCAAAAATATTTAGCCATACTCTTCGGCAGAATTTCGAAATCGGCTCATTCACTGGATTGTGTGCACAGACCA
>RBNI01003588.1:0-15554 GCA_003990745.1 Jimgerdemannia flammicorona
AAAAAAAAAAAAAAAAAAAAAAAAGATGATGGGCAGGAGTGGGAGTATAGAAGCCTGAGAGAAGATCAAACATTTGAGCTCTTTAGTGGATGCTGGGAGACTTGGATGGGGGGATTGTAGGGTCTTTACTCACTGGGTAACAGAGCTTGGCTTAAGGATTGACTGAATGTTGACTGCTGATTGCTGGAGATTTGATATCTGGAGATCTTTGGAGACTATTTGGTGTCTATGGTCAGATCACTGAGGTCTTTTAGGAGAGGGGTGTTTTGGAGGAAGTGGGGATGGGCCTGGATATTGATAAATGAATACTTCTTTGCTAGGAGAGACCTCTCTATAGGAGACATAAGTGATAGACATTAGCTCTAAGATTCTTAGTTAGAGAGAAGTAGAACTGGGAATTGGAAATTACTAAATACAATTGAAGTCTGAGACATAATAGTACTGAGGGGAGGCAGAAAGAATGTGGAGTATTTAGAGAAGAAAGTGAATGAGGTGGGCCTCTCAAAGATTGGTAAAGTTGTTAATATCTTGGATAGATCTGGCAAATGAAGGAGTAGAAAGAGATTGGTACATACAGCAGGTCAGGCTGGAGGTGGAGGAGCTGAAGGGCATTCTGTAGTAGGAGGAGGATCTACAGGTTAAGGACATAGCAGCCAGATTGTGGTGGCAGGGCCTGGAGGAGAGAGAATAGCCAACCAAGTTTTTGTTATAGCTATTATAGGCAAGGAGAGTCTGGCAGTAGTGAGAGGGGGTTTTAGATGAGGCTGGGGAGTTAGTGGTTAGGATATCAGAGATTCTGGACTAGCTGAGTAGGTGGTGGAGATACTTGTAGAGTAAGGAGGATAGAGAAGAGGGGGTGTTGGATATTGATAGGCACTTGGAGGAATAGTACTCTGATCTAGCAGCAGGCTTAGGCAATCTTGGTGCTACTGTCCAAAGAGAGGAGATTTGACAGATTCTACTGATAATGAGCTCTGGAACTGTACCAGAGGAGGATGGCTTATAGTGGAATTTCTGAAAAAAGATAGCAGGAGTTGAGTTGGCCCTGGAGGAAATGATGGCAATGTATGATGAAGTGATAGGCTCTGGGGCATAAATTGGAGGACAGAGCTTAGGTCTTGTGACTCTGCTGTTTAAGAATAAGAGGAGGAGGGAGGAGTAGAAGAACTGGAGACTGATCATACTTCTGGATATAGATTGCAAACTGGTCATAAAGGTTCTGATAGCTAGGCTGTAGAGAGTGGTCCAACAGATCCTGGGGGCCAAGCAGAGAGGATTTGTAAGAGGATGACTGATCAGAGATGGAACTGCCTGGGTGCATGGTATCATTGAGAGTGCTTGTACTGCTGGGATAGATAGATGACTGATTTTTCTGGACCAGGAGAAGGCCTATAATAGAGTCTGAAGAGTATAGTTGGAAAGAGTACTAAAGTGCATCAGGGTCCCCCATGGGGTCTGGTGGGCCTTGGTCAGTCTGCTGGAAGAGAGTCAGGCAGTAATCATAGTAAATAGGTACAGAGAGATCTCTTTCTCTCTGGGCAGAGGATTGTTACAAGGAGATCCACTGTTGTCAATTTTGTACATGCTGTCTCTGGAGCTGCTTTTAGATAGGATATGATGAAAGGTGGGAGGATTGGACATTCTAGGGATTAATTGGAAGGTGGGGCCTTTACTGACAATATGGAGGTTGGGCTGGAGTCCATTGTAGATATTGTGGTACTGAAAGATACTATAGAATGATATAATGAGTGCTCAGGTACTAAGCTCAACTGGCACAAGTACAAGACTTTGGTGCTAGAAGGAGGGATAGTAGGTGGGGATGTGATTGGAATAATTATCTCAGTGGAAGAGATTGTTCAGTATTTGGAGATTTACTTTTTAGTATATAGCTCCTTGCTACTATGTGAGTAGTGAGAGCAGAGGTTGGCTGAGTAGAGAAATACTCTTTTGGAGTAGGGTGGTTGCTATATTTCTCTGGTAAGAAGGGTAATAGTATTAAATGTCTACTGGCTGTCTAAGCTATAGTATCTAGGATACCACTTGGACTTTCTGGTATGGGTGATCAAGTAACTGCTGAAGATGGCCAGGACCTAGATATGGACAAAGTGGTAGAGTCAGATTGGTTGAGAGGTATTGACCTGGTCAGTAGACCAGGGAGGCCTAGATCTAGTGGATTTTTTCAAGTATCTTCACTGCTTGCAGGTATAGTGATTGAAGTGAGTGAGTGAGTTGAGGGGCAGAGAGTGGGTTCCACTCCTGCAGAGGATGTGGGAGGCCCAATTCTCTCCTCAGAGTATCACTGGGGATCTTCTCTCTCTGGTGGATTTGGAGAAGAGTCAGAGGATGCAGTATAGGAAATTTTGGTAGAGAGTGACTGATGGGGTATACTGTATTGATCTTCAATAGTAGAGTGATGAGAGAGAGGAGAAATAGAGACCCCAGATGTGGAGGTGAGACTACTTTCTATTAGACAGAATACCAGTGGATAATTTCTGCTTAGAGGATAACATGGAGTACCTTTGGAAGCCTGTGAGAGATCTGTGGTCCAAGGCATGACAGGGGGTGGGGATTGGCAAGGAGTGAGAGTAGAACAGTATCTAGTAGTAAGGTAAGCAGGCAGCTAGATAGATCTCTCTCAAGTTCTGGGTGATATGGTAGAGAGTTTTATGGTGTAATATTATGTTAAACTACTAGATAGACTACTTAGTAGAAGGGGGTACCCAGGAGTGTGAGGAGTGTCTGAATATCAGACAGAAAAGAGTGGTAGTATAGACCTCTAAACATTGGCTGGGAGAGTGTGAGATGATGGGAGACTTTTGGAGAGAGATTGAGATATATGTAGTTAGGAGTGCAATCACCAGAGATGGCAGTAGAAGGGAGGTGGAGTGATCTCTAAAAGAGGCTGATGGGGGGGTTGGGAGATGAGTGGCTAATACTAAAATGAGTATTAGTGATTTAGGACAGGCTGACAGGATATTGACTCTTTGTATTTGAGGAGGAGTAATAGTTGATATTGGGGATAAGAGTGGCTAGATGGGAGTGGATATGTTGAATAGATGGTAGAGGGATAGGGGCACTAGTGGGAGGTATCAGTAGCAATTAGTAGAGATAATCTATAGAAAGAGTTGGGAGAGGATTGGAGTGATAGGAGGGCTGGTAGTGTTTTAGAATAATAGTGAGAGAGAGAGAGCTTTGCTAAGTAGAATTGGGTGAAGAGCATAGGTATTAGTAGTATATTATAGACAGTTTAGTAATAAAGTAGAAGTCTATATGATTATTAATAAAAAAAAAAAAAAAAAAAAAAAAAAAATCACTATTTTAAGAGAAGTCTGTCTGTATTTTCAATATAAAGCCAGTCTAGTATAAGATACAACTTTATAGTGAAGCTAGTCTCTTAATATAACTTTATGCAAATAAAGCAGTCTTTAATATAACTTTGAGAAATCTACTATATTTTAGTATACTTATTAGATAAAGTCAGAAATCTGCTAATTTAGAAAGAATCTACACTATCTAAGTTATTATTCAAGAAGTCTGCTGATTAGAAAAATCTGTATCATTTGAGTTATCTGAATTATTATTACTCAAAAAATCTACCAATTTTAGAAAATCTATATCATCTAAGTTATATATATTATTAATAAACAGCTATAAGATCTTTCAGTCTCAGAGTAGATCTATATTGGAAATATTACTAGTTTGATAAGAAAGAATACTACTACTATAAACAGATTTTATATAATCTATAAACAAAATATCACAGAACTGATATAGATCTAGTTCTCTCTAAATAATATATAAAGAATAAACCTGGCCATTTACCTAAGTATCATCAGCTATATTGAAGTTCTATTTTCTAAAAAAGAAGAAAAATCTCTAGAATAGAGTAACTCTAATATAGAAGATGATGATAGTATAGATATAAATATAGAAGATATCTATAGATATTAGAATAATGACTAAAGAACAGTCTAGGACAGACTGCTCTTTAGTAGAGACTAATATAACAAGTAAATACTATAATATAACCAGATAATATATATATAAAGAACACTTAGTATAATTACTCTACTTAATTATTTATATATGCTACCAATTGATGTAAATAATCAGATATACTAAATCTGTTTCTTGAGGAACACTTGTCTACTGAGAGAAGACCTGTTCTCTGAGAGAACATCCATTTTCTAAAGAAGCAAATGATCACACCTCCTCTAAATTAGCCTAATTGTATATTTTATAATTATTCAGATAGCAATCAGATAGCAACCACACTTATATAAAATATCTCTAAGATTCAAGTGAATAAACCTCAGTTAAAAATCTAAGTTAAAAGTAAAAACAAGTCTGCCTAATATACTTTGAGGGATATGTCTGCCAAAAGCCACTTGATCCAGAAAGAATTGCAATATTTAGGAGAAACACCTACTCTAAAGCCACTGTTAAGGAGATTGTGAGCTTTAATGCCTGATTCAACTCCAGTTGGCTTTCTGATATAAAGAAGATTGCTGCCAAGTTCAAGTGAAGAACTTTGCCAGAAAAGGCTGAAGATTTGCCACCAAGTTCTAAGGATAGAACCCTGCCTATTTGTGATAATTCTAAGATCCATCTGAGACAAACCATTGAACATTTTGTTACTTTTTGACAAAGTAACTGGGGGCTCAAGCCAATTCACACAGCTGCCCCACCTTTTAATTTGCCTCTATTGAGCCGGCACGTTACAATATCGGAAAGCGCCTCATTCTTGTTGCAATAATCGTCTCGACTGCCATTTCACGCTAAAAGCACGTTCCGGAATCCTCCCGGTCCATAACCGATGGTAATGGCGATCACTGAAACTAAACTCGAAGGCTATCCCCATTCGATAACGATCCACACAAACGGATCTGTAAAGTGTGGATCAACATTTTCCCGAGCACCTAACGGTTTGATTTTTGGTGTCACCATCATAATGGCGAAAAAAAAAAAAAAACTGCCTTTTGAGGTCTTTTGAAGGCAGTCGTGTAACAAGCCGAACAACGTGGTTAGAATCAACCAAGAGGCTTCTGGAAATTGATAGGTTTCTACTTTCGTCATAATTTAGGATTTTGCGGCAGTTCCACAAAATTCTGCGGTGAATTGTGTAGGATAGAAGTGAACCCAGCCATAGAAGGCATGGTTCCTAAGAAAATCGGCATGTTGAGTCCAAAGTGAAAGATTGCGTTAACTCAAAAAAAACGTATTTCACATTGGAAAGACCCACTACCGACGAGCATTGACGTCATCTGGGATGGGGGCAGGGATATCCGAGAGCTCCTAAGGTTGTGTGTGGCTTTCGGTGTCACCATCACTATCTATATCGGTCATTTTAAAGGAAGGACGACGATTTCATGTGTCATCTCGCCAAAAGACAACGATTAAAGGGAGGACGACGATGAAAGGGCGAATATTTGCCGTTTCCCAAAAGGTCCGATTTGCCAAAAGGGGCAAAGGATGACAACTGGCAGATCGTCCAGTCGATGGCATCACAGTCTCGTTAATGACGATCACAAGTATTCTCGTTCGGAGGGTATGAAAGTGTAGACAAAATCAGTTTCTGCTTGAATTGTTTTAAATGAAGAGAAATTCTATTGCAATACATGTTTACAATACAATATATCAGTATTCAGGCAATAAGTTCTATATTAAAATGGCGCATAGTTTAAATTTAGGCATAATTCATAGAGACATGGAAGTTCATAATTGATTAATCATGAGAAAACGTGATCATAAGGTGTAATGTGGTCACAAGGCATAATGTGATTACAAGACATAATGCCAAACTGTAAGGATATATAAATTGATAAAATTTATAAAATAGCTATTAGAAGTCGTGAAATTGGAGCTGAATACGCAGCAATCGCATTTCGGAGTCTTTCGAAGGCCAATAGACTGAGGGATTTGCCTTTGTAACGATGTGATCCACACTGAGCCGGCCCCTATTCACTCTTTCCACGAACTCCAGCTTGAATCTGTCGAACTCCTCCACGTCGTTAGATTGTTCTTCGACGAAGTCCCAGAAGACTGTCCAGTCCAGACGGTCGCATGCGCTGCGCTCCACAGATTTGAAATTTTTAAGCATCTCCTTGCGACTCCTACTGTCCGCGGGGTTCTTCGCCTTGGCTGCCACAAGTTTCCCTGGTTCTGAGTTTGGGAATCGCAGGTCAAGCACCACGACGGCCCCCTTACGTTTTCTGTTCTTAAGGACTTGGTCGTGGAACATTTGAATGAAGTGCACTACGAACACACCATACACATCCATCACAAGGCTACAGCGGGATAACTCGCCTTTAGGAGATTCAGGGGACAGACGTTTTAGGGCACGTCGGCGCGAGAATACGTTGCCCATCTTTGACTTGCTGACGGCGTTGGGAATAAAGTGAATTCGGGTTCGACTTGGAGGGTTTAATATAGTTGGATAAGGTAGGCTGGGGTAGAGCCCACGGATATCGTCTCCATTTTAGTTGTGGGTGGATATATGAGCCATGTACTATAAGGGGGTGGAGGTAACAGGAACATCGTGGAATGTATATACTTCGGTAATTTGCGTTCCAATAATAAACATATCGGAAAGCGCCTCATTCTTGTTGCACGGTAGTGGACAGCTTTCAAGAGCAAAATGAATCCAAAGGAATGTAAGTTCATGCATGCAATTCTATTAGAACCATAAGGATTAGTCACAGTCTCATGCACCGTACGTTCTAACATATAGCATAGCATACGGGATCTTCACACACATGGCATACTTGGTGTATAAATGTATGGTGCAGTATTCAATGTATGGTACAAGGATTTTGTGATGTCGTGGGCATGGGCGCAATAGACTGAGCTACCGATTCCCACACTTGTGCTTCAGAGAATATTGCACGTGTTACGTAGCGTGGGCTTTTAGCTGCTGCACCGTAAAGGTTAGCTTGGCCCCGCTTCGAGAGAAAGAAAGGAGGCATACCGCAGAACCATATTTTCCGTGTGAACATGATGGGGTAGGATATATTGTACTTAAACGACGAGGCACAGAATAGAGTGGCATCGGAGCCACATTACATAATTATCTAATTATCCCAAAACAAGCACGAGTGCTGCGGTCACCATTCGAATTCTACGAGTGTGGAAGCAGAAATACTGAAGTGATTATTCTGTTTTGCCGTTCTGCCATACACAAAAGGCTTGAAATAAGAGAAAGCTCTTAAGAAGGCGAGAATTCAGACACCGACGACAAGCAACTCACCCAAGTGATCGCAAAAATAATCAAGAATCCTTCCCAAATTACAGCCAAGTACCAGTTCTCCTCAACATCAAGAATGGCGATAGTCTTTTGGCTCGTCAGGCCCATGACCGTTAAAGATTAGGAAGGTGCCCCAGCCGACGTTCTTTTCAAATTATAAGTCCTGGTCCCCGATTGTGTAGATAGTTCCTAACTCCAAACAGTGCACTTAATGATGCTCCGAATTACTCTCCATAATTTCTGGCTCTCGCCAAATAATTAAGTTGGCACAGCGATCCGCATAGATACAAAGTAGACAATTACCGCTCGTGATGATCTACGCTGAACGAATCACGAGGCGATTACCTCCGAAAACCGAAAAAAAAAAAAGCGTGCTACCCAACTTCATCACAAACAAGAACCCCGCTTCGGTCTGATAATCTTTAAACGATATCCCATTAGCCGGATCATCAACTTTAGGGAAATTACCTGCCAGATGGGCCGATTACCTGACGAGGCAATTGTATTAATATATAGGAGGATGAATCAACAGATCATCACGTGTTAGTTAGTTAGTTAGTAATAGAGTATGTAAGATTCTAACGTTTTGGTCAGAATCAGAAATCATGCATTAACAATTGATCGTAACCTTGGGATCAGGTTCGACGATCAAACAGGGTTCGGAACAAAAGGCTACGGAGATTCTATATTTATTTTTCCAACAGAGTATATGGAAAACATGATACGAAATTAGCGAAACGTGGCTCAATCAGAGATAGATTGTAAACGATGCCGTCTATTTATAATGAATACCCTTAGCCATGCTGGCAATTTTCATTTTGCAAGATTTCGCATATTCATCCATCGAGCAACATTTTGAGTTTGAAAACTAGAATACCGGGTGGTTATTGGCTATATCTCATTGGAACAACGAATATCACCCCACAACGGTTGCTGTTTCATTTCTATTATCATGTGCTCCATACGCTCTGTTGGAAAAAATAATATAGAATCTCCGTAGCCTTCTAATCCGAACTCTGTTTGATCGCCGATGATCAATTGTTGGTTGCATGATTTCGGATTGACTTCAGATTGTGACCAATACGTTAAATGACGATCTGTCATACTCTATTACTAATTTACACGTGGATGTGATTTCATGGTCTATTGGTTCATCCTCCTATATATTAAATACAATTGCCTCATCAAGTAGTCGGCCGATCTGGCAGGTAATTTCTCACCCGGCTAATGGGGATATCATTTCACAGATTGTCAGACGCTTTTTTTTTGGGGGGGGGGGGGGGGGGAATCGCCGCGTGATTCGTCAGCGTAGATCATTACGAGAGGTAATTGTCATTATTTTGTATACATACGGATCGCTGTGCGGAGAATCATTCGGGGCCTCATTAAGTGCACTGTTTGGAGTTAGGAACTACCTACACAATCGGGAACCCAGGACTTATATTTAAAAAGAACGTCGGCTGGGGCACCTTCCCAATCTTGAACGGTCATGGGTCTGGCGAGCCAAAAAGGCAATCGCGATTCTTGATGTTGAGGACCTGGGACTGAACTGGTACTTGGCTATAATTTGGGAAGAATCCACGATTATTTTTGCGATCGCTTGAGTGAGTTGCTTGTCGTTGATATCTGAATTCTCGTCTTTATAAGAGCTTTATCTATCTCAAGCCTTTTGTGCATGGTAGAATTATAAAATAGAGTAATCGCTTCAGTATTTTTACTTCCACATCCATAGAATTCGAATGGTGATCAGAGATGGACCACACTTCGTAGCGCCATTTCCGCTTATGTTGGGTTAAATCCCCATCTTACTCCTTCGATAACCCATGCCCTCTCATGGCTACCACCCTTATACTAAATCGTACGTGATAACAAATTAGATGAGTATAAGTTTGTGTATTTGGGCGAATGCGTGCATGAGGAATGTTTCTGTCTCGAATGCGTTGCATCGGTCAGTTCCAAAGAACCCGACATACAATATGTGTACGAATAGGGAGGTGGGTGGGAGTAGAACTGTATGATAGCGAAGATAATTGAGCGTAAGGGAAAGGGGACAAGATGTTGGGCGTACAATGAATTATGTAATTGTATGATATATATATATGTAATTGCCTAATCGAGTAATACGCGTCTTTAACGTGTTCGGGATCCCTTCAATAAATTAGTTAATTATGTAGTGATTACATAAACCGATTCCATGTCGACGACATGTGGCTCCGATGTCACTCACTTCCTCATAGGCACCTTAACCTGTTCTATGCCTCGTCGTTTAAGGACAACATATCAAGCTAACCTATACGTAGTACTAATAAACGGTTTCTAACAGCGATTTCGGATTTATTCAATTTACAGGGTACAGTGGATATAAGTTGTGGTGGGAATGGCTAAATGTCATGCTGCTGGTTGCAACATTCTCTCTAGCATAAGTGTGGGAATCTCACTGTTACGCTCATCGGGCCGAAAATTCTAAAGCGAATATTCTAACCAGGCACTATTCTACAAATACCAATTGTCTGGCCTATCGCTAAACAAATACTAATTGTCTGGCCTATCGCTAAACTCCCTCTTCGTAACTCAGTGAGAATATTGCGCGTCTCCGAATCAAGTAACAGAGAGTTACCCTCATGATAGAACATATCCACACGTCAAGAAAGTCAAGACAATCGGAATAATTATTTATCCTAGGCATTATCGGAAGAACGTTTGTGTAATTTTCAAGGCACGACTTTTATTGACAAAGCTTCGCGTGACGGAATGGAGATGTGCCTTGAGTTGGCCGGTCGGAAGCTTGCACGCTTCCAAGGTCGCAATTCACGAAGGGGCCCTTTATTGAAAGAGCCAAATCGGGATGGGAGGGGTGGGTGTACGATGACTAAGTCTGGTGTGATCGATACATTGCATGGAAGGGCGTGCATTGTTGGAACCCACTTGAGAATGGATTTACGCAATGAGACCAGATCGTTTCATGCGGAGGAGCCCACTTCGGTGAAACTTACACGGTGGATCGGTGAGGTGGAGTGAGGCGACTAAGTAAGTTGTGCTTTCATAACTGCTAGAGAGTGGCGTAATTGCAAGGTTAAAGCGAGTTGCCTTCCGGGGCCTGCATTTAGTTAAATCACAAGGTCGTTTCTTATAAATATAGCCTTAGACTTAATTGACCAACAGCAATGTTGGGCGACTAAAATACCTCCTGGTCATCTTCCCCCAATAACAACGTCATTCGGATCCGCTATGGTGGTCGACGACTCGGGCGGCACCCTGCATCGCCGCCGACTTACCTCGCATTTTCAAACTCGATGACCCCCGACCCGTCTCAGGCAAGCTACGGCAAGCCTTAACCAGGAAGGAAGGGCATGGTTCACACGTTGATTATGCCCAGAGTGATCCCGACAATTCCGCATTTACATGGTTCATACTAATCAAGGACTACCCACGCGGTTTAGTATTGTTCGTGCTGCTAAATAAGTTCAAATGCTCGACTACTGAAGCTAAAAAAAGTCCATCATATTTTTGCCTAAAAGGTTGGGTATAACGATCTGCTAGAAGCTGGAATGGGAATTTACGATAGTGAGCACCGTGAGGGATGGGTTTTTGAAAGGAAAAGAGAGAAGATTTTGTGTGAAAGTTTACTATTACCAAAGCGACGTTATATATATATATATATATTTCTTTTAAGTCGCTAGAGAGAGGAGATTGCGTGAAGTTTACTATTGACGGAGCGATATATATATACATATATTTCCTTTTAAATAGTTGATGGATTTAAAAACATCCTCGCTGAGTATTCTGTTCGCAAATCCTCAACAGATCGATATTCAATCGCTTCTCAGGACTTAAGAATCCAACATGCTCCAATTTCCAATATTTCGGGATATAGTTTTCAATCTCACTCTCCGAACAAAAATTGTTGGAGTATTGACAACAGTGGTTACCAAACGAACAAACCGAAGACTTGGTTGTTTCCGTTCGGCATTCGGAGACTCATTTGGGGACAAGTGACGGGCAATTTAAGCCGCTTTTGGAGCATGCTCACAAAAAGAAAACGTGA
Source organism: Jimgerdemannia flammicorona (assembly GCA_003990745.1). NCBI lineage: Eukaryota > Fungi > Mucoromycota > Endogonomycetes > Endogonales > Endogonaceae > Jimgerdemannia > Jimgerdemannia flammicorona. The sequence goes on from RBNI01003588.1 coordinate 11,289, forward strand.
CGGCCAAAACGTGCTGTGACGCCGTTGCTGATATTCTGGAAGGGCCCAGGATTGCTTCCATTCCACGAATGCATTTTAGGGTAAGCAAAAGACTTTTTTGCAGAATGTGCAAAAATCCGACCACGTGTCCCCCAGATTTGACGTGAAATGTGCCTGTTTCGACATTTATAGGAATACACCTGGCTTTATTAGTTTAAGTGTGAGGCGTTGTGAAGCCTGTTTTGGTACTTTGAAAACGGAAGTGCAGTGTTGAAACAATTTCACATGTCGGTTCCGTTTATTTATTTATTTATAATTTAACATTGCTGAAGAAACTTTAATGTTTTCACAAATATTTATGACAATAAAAATCTATGTAACTATCTAAAGTCTTTCAATATATGTGTGTGAGTTCGGTCGTACTAACAGTATCGGTGGATTTAAGTGACCCGCACGTTGACCGGGATCAAATACAGTTCGAAAGTGCCTTGTTCGTCAAGGCCACAAATACGACTATAAAAAAAAAAAAAAAAAAAAAAAAAAAAAAAAAAAAAAAGGCCACAAATACGAAGTGGTTCCTTCGCTCAAGGTTTACCGGAAATTCTTGAAATTGGCGGAAGTTAGTGTCGTCTATTTCGGCATCCTCGTCGAAGGCAGGGATGGCATTTATCGCCTGCTCATCGGCAAACCATTTAGATGTGACGTCTTGTATTTGGGAAAGGAGAGGCTCTCCATATCTTTTGAGAAGTTGGAGCTTATACAACCCACTGTACTCCTTAACGCATATCAGGTGCCATTGGTCACGGGACTTTGCGACGCTTGGAATCGCTGTTCCGAAGCTCTGCGTCGCTGATACAGAGAATAATCTTAGGGTCGTGGATTGCCTCCATGATTTCATCTTCATTTGTAGAGGTCAACTGGTCGCATCGGCATTTGATGAGCATATGATAAGTTTCGGTGTTGGAGCAAGTCCTGTGATGCTGGGTGCAGGGAGCAGGCCCGAGGCATTGCTATTTATCAACGCTACACCCGGGTTTTGACGATGGCGAGGTGGCGGCATATCTTGCGCTTATTACAGTTTTGCATTCTCTATAGGCACGTGTAGATTTGTGGGGACGTGCGGCAGCTGCGACATTTTGTTGGTGAGATGTCTTTATAAAACTAAATTTTGTGGCGCGCTCCGTTATGTGGTCCCGTCAAAAGGAAAACATGTAGTGACAATTATTCACATGGTCAACTCCGGGGGCACAATCTCCCTTGATGGAGCTGTTTTCGGCCGGGTATACAAGATCCCTTATACGCACCTGTATTAAAATTTCATATGGTTCGGCGTTGAAGGCTGGCGGATCACGTTTCCATATAATCATGTGATGCCTCTAAAACTTTTTGCATACACTGGAGGGATTTATAATGCGAGCATCTTATATGCCGCAGGACAGAAACCACGTTCTGCAAACCCTACGCCCTTCCCATTGTACCTTCGCTCGGCCGATTCCTCTGCAACGTCCCGACTAGGTAACCGCGGAGCTTCGGTCTCTTTAGTGACCATTGAAATCGCGTAGCACAGGACTGTAGTCGGGACGTAATTTGCCGTGTTTGACAGCATATATGTGTTATCATGTCGGTCGCCCCAGCACTGCTCACCTTCATCGCTATAGTCGTGCTTGCGCCGTCGGTCGACGCAGTGTGCGCAAAGCAAGCTGTGTAGGTTCTCGTGCCGGGCGGACTTCCGCTCATGCTTGTGACCTTCTCAAATGGAAACCGACCCTTCTGATCTCGCCTTGTTTCGTTCCAGCTTCAACGCTTGCAACAGCACCGCAACGGCCAACCTCAAGGCATCAGGCTGCGGCACCGTCGATAATGCCTGCCTGTGTCCCTTTCAAAAAGCTTTCCAGCTTTGCTATAGCAACTGTCTGGACGACCCAGCTATGGTAGGTACGTCATCGCCACTCGTTCTGGACCCTGGTATTTTTCGCTTCGCACCACAAACATCACCGCAAACTACTCCTCACCAACCCCCACAATCTCCTCGTCCAGCTCTGGGTCAGACCCAAAACACCACCGTAAATCAAATTTGCTCGGCCGCTAAGCAGCAAATCTCTGCCAGCAACGCTTCACCCCCATCAACAATTATCTCGAGCGCCGCCTTGTCGACAACGAGCAGCACCACGTTCACGACCGACGGCCAGCGCTCAGGACTGACGACCGGCCAGTACGTCGGAATCGGGGTTGGCGCCTTCTTTGGGCTGATCCTAATCAGCATCCGTGCATACCTGGTATTCCAATCATGGCGAGCAAAGCGGTCGCGGGCCGAGGGCACCGCGATAATGCGGAACCAGGACGAGCAGGGGTTCAGGTTGGAGAACACGTCCACCAGAAGGCAATTGTAAATGCCCGGAGGTTGGAGGAACGGACGGCGAATTTCGAGTTGTTTACGCTTGTTGAAAGGAACGTAGGAGTGATGCACGGAAGAAAGTAGGGTGCTTTATTATGTGTCCGTTGCGCTAAATTATTTGTGCATTTTATAACATGTATGCGTATAATGTAAACTAAGTGTCGCTTTGTTCCGGATCGTGAAGAGTTGGTTTCTGCCGTTCAGAAGGAAATGACATGCTATTTGTCTTAGACATACATAATTTATATTAACGTGCCGGCTCAATAGAGGCAAATTACAAGGTGGGGCAGCTTTGCAAGTTGGCTTGAGCCCCCAGTTACTTTGTCAAAAAGTAACAAAATGTTCAATAATTCGTCTTAGTTGGATCTCAGAATTATCACAAAATAGGCAGAGTTCTATCCTTAGAACTTGGTGACAATCTTCAGGCTTCATCTGGTAAGCAGACCAAATGTAAAATGACTCAAAATGGACTTGTCTTACTTTCAGCAAGAGGACTAGAGTGAAATCAGGAAGTAGCTCACAATCTCCTTAATAGTGACTCTAGAGTGAGTATTTCTCTTAAGCATTGCAATCTTTTTCTTAGATCAAGTAGCTTTTGGCAGCATATTCCTCAAAGTATATTAGATAAACTTGTCTTTTGCTTTCAACTTGTATTTCAGACTGAGGTTTATTCACTCAAATCTCTGGGGTATTTTATACAAGTATGATTGCTATCTGGTTGCTATCTGAGTAATTATAGAATATACAGAAAGGCTAATTTAGGAAAAGTATGACTACTTGTTCTCTTAAAGGAGTAGGTATTCCTTCAGAAGATAGGTATTTTCTCAGAAGATGAGTATTCTCTTAGAAGATAAGTATTCTCTCAGAAGATAAGTGTTCTCTCAGAAGACAGTTTATTCTGATTTAGTATATCTAGTTATTTATACAAATTAGTAATATATATAGTAACTATGTAGAGTAACTATGCTAAGTATTCTTTTTTTTTTTTTTTTTTTTTTTTTTTTTTTTTTTTTTTTTTTTTTTTTTTTTTTTTTTTTTTTTTTTTTTTTTTTTTTTTTTTTTTTTTTTTTTTTTTTTTTTTTTTTTTTAACAGACTCATAGTCCCGCTATGCTAAGTATTCTTTGTATATTATCTAACTATACTATATTATTTACTTATTACATCAGCTCTCACTAAAAGATAGTCTGTCCCAATCAAATACTCCTCTAAACTCATCTGCTTTTTCTCTTTAAATATATATAGCCAGTATCTAGCCAACCTTATCTATACTACTAAGACCCTCTAACTATGAGTTACTCATTACTAATACAACCCACCAATTATTCTCTCAAATCATCCCACTGACCACTCACATCATTCTCCCTCTTCACTACTTCCAGATAATTCCCAATAGCTATCCAGAAGTCTCCAAGAACCTCACACTCATCTAGCCAATATTCAGATATCTGGACAAAGTCCCTCTCCTACTCTATACTATAATACTCTTTATAATCAAAGTATCCACCATCAACTAAGTGATCTGACTGAAAGTTCAATATGATATTCCTCTATAACAAATACCACCACACTATTTAGAACTTTAGAGAAAGTCACTACTATACCTCAGTACTCTAGGATCAGTCAGACACCTAGTCCTATATACTTTTTATCAATCCCAGCCATCTGCCAGCCTATAGGTCACAAGTTCTGTCCTATTTCTCTTTGGCAGTTCACACCAGTATCAATGTCAAAGTCTACTAGGTGGTGGGTGGTTGGGTGGTGCTCGGGCAGAGGGTGTTTGAAGGGGGAGACCTGGGCCCACGGGGCATTGGTTGAAGGGAAGAGCGATATTGTATTATTAGTACTATAGACTTCAGTAATAAAGGGCAGTCCAAGTGAGAAGTGGAAAAAA
>RBNI01003589.1:0-15551 GCA_003990745.1 Jimgerdemannia flammicorona
TTTTTTTTTTTTTTTTTTTTTGGCATTATGGAAACCCTACATTAGCGTCACCCTTGATACATGCTTTCGCCCAAACCAAGCCTGTTTCCCTATGCATACATAGCCTCTTTGGGAGGGTAATGTCGATTTTGGTATGTCCATTTGATAAGCAATCCAGTCTTATCGGCCACAATCTCTCTAAAACTCCCCTTTTGTCAAAAATCCGCGTTCGCACTGGAGCACACATCGCCATCACCAAACGCAACCATGTCCATCTCACTCTCCCCGCACCCTCCGCCTTCCTTCCTCCTACCCCTACTCATCGCCAGCCTCCTCCTCCTCGTCGCCTACGCTATGATCGCCGTCCCCCTGCCCTGCGCGCCATCCCCACCGTGCCCTTCTGGCCAACCGTGCAGTCCACCATGCGCTACGAGTCGTTCGATCGGAGGGAGATGAGGATGGTTGTGCCGAGGTTGGGAGAGGATGATGGGATTATGTTTTGAGTAGGTGTGGCACTATTAGTTTATATAAATTGACAATATATAGATTATTAATAAAATTACTTCTTCTATTTATTACTATAAAGATTATAAGCTCTGAATAACTCAAGGTAGTGAGCTCAATTAGTAGCTATAATTTCTATCCTTTTTTACAATAGTCTTAAGCAATAAGAAATCTCTGAAAGATAAGTAAAGATCAAAGTATAAGTCTAGAAATAAGATCTATTTTAAATTAAAAAATTATTGAAATATATAAATAAGTTTTAGATAGCAATATAAGTTAAATATCAATATATCCCTTTAACTATAGATAAGATCATCTTTTAAAATCATTTAGCAGATAAATTAAAGTTTGAAAAAAATTATTTTTTGAAATATTGTTTTTCTGTTAAAAATATATCTCAATTTGTTTAAAAAAAATTTTTTACCAAAGGTAGAATTATGTATTATATAAAAAATTATTGGTAAATTTTTTTTTTAAAAGCTATTATGATTTTAAAAGTTATAAACTTTTAAAATCTTACCTCTAAATATAGATACAAAACAGTCAAAGAGATATAAATATATATAATACTTATAGAGATAAATATTTTTATCAATAAATATATAATTAGTCTTTTTGTAATATATATAATATAACAATCAGATAATAATATATATATATATATTTTTTCTTTATTCAAAATACAAATATAGTAAGAGAGCAGTCACTATTTATTTAATATTTCAATATTTATTAAATATCTCTATATAGATAAGTATTTTATATTAATATTATTTTATATCAATATAATAATTCTTATATAATCTTCAAATTCTAAAATATCTATTAACTTTACTTTCTACTAATTCTTTATACCAATCTTGGTTACTATAAATCAACTGATAAGTCTTTTAAGTATATAAGAGCAAAACTGATTCTATAGAAGTACTATTTTCTCTCTATCAGTTACCAGATTCACCACTCTATATATAAGAATTCAATAAGATAAAATTTAACACCATATACCTAGATCTGAAAGAACTTACTTATAGATGAAATGTTTGAGATATTTGCAGAAAAGACAATATTATAGAATAGATCAGTAATATTGAAGATTGTGAATAAAGATTTAATGCTAATTATATTTCAGTAAAGAGATGAAGGATACTTTGCGAAATTTGCTGAAGCTTGGTAGTATACATATTTACATGATATATAGAGATAGTCCTTAATTACAGTTTATTGTGAGGAAAGAAAGGTCATACATAACAACTCAAGAAAGATATCTGCCAGGTTAGCTACAATCCAGACCGACGATGATTTACTCGTGGGCTGTGAAGGAGTCTTCATCGAGATGGACGTCAGCATAGTAGTGCTTTTAATGATCTGGACCGGTTTCGCCCTTGCCCAAGGGCATAAGAAGCAACCAAGACCGACCGAACGCGCATGGCGTCCGATCGGAAGATGTGTGAGTGGCCTGTTCGAAATCGGTACAATAACAAAGGCAAGGGCAGGGGTACTCAACTTCTAGGCTGCGGAATGAGCGCACTCCCCCGTCGCCCGCGTGTATTGTTCGTCCACGCAGATGGACCAACCAGCCCCCTTACCTAGGGTTGGTGAGTTATTATTTAACTTCGGAGCAGTAACGAAGACCAACAAACTGGTGCCACCTTTTTTACTTCCCGGTGAAGGGAAGTGATCGTAAACCCAGCCTGTCCGATCATCTTCTGTGTACCTTACAACGGTGAAGTGACGCGAAAATTTTTTATGTTACTGGGTTTTGAAGCTTTTTGGATGACATCATTCGTATATGTAATTACATGTACACATATATGCAATTACAAATGTTTGACCATCACACTTTATTGAAGTCAGTGCCGAGAAAACATAGAATTACAAGAAATGGTTCCTATAGATTGAAACCAATGAAAAAAAAAGAAAAAAAAAAAAAAAAAAAAAACGCACCGTATCCATCTATATACAACGATCAAGACACAATGTGCATAGTACTCCGAAATGTCCTGCCACAAGCTATACGATTCGCATGTTCTAAAGGTTATGCACGACACTCCTACATTCCGAAATCAGAACAACACCACGGTGGGGACGCACCCATTGTGCATGATCTCAAAGACAACACCTTCGTCGTAGCCGCTCAAGGTGCTCGGACCGAAGGGATTCTGGCCGCTCGAGCCTCGGTTGAAGATGACGGGCTTTTGCGGCGCATTGCCGGAGGCGCTGTGCGACAGCCAAGGAATGCGTTTTTGGATCTCGGACATCTGTGAGAATTCGTGATATGAAAGCGATTAAGTACGTGAGAGAAATAAGAATACGGATGATCGGGCCGCGAAGTGGTGCTTTTTTTTTTTTGAGCAGAATCGGACCATATCCGATGTTCCCCATCATGGCACGGGATTTAAATACTCGCGTCTTACCTTCATAACCGCCGTCACTACCACCACACCGTTCACACGTGATTGAATGTCGTCGGCATCGAAGGAATTCGATTTCCCACCAGGTTCCGGGCCCGGTGGCGTGGGTTCCGACGGATCATGGTCTGAAAAATCAAGTACGTGTCATGGAAGTATTTGTCATGAATGTAAGTAAAACAAATCACTGCAGTATTTCAAGAAGCAACAAAATTGGAAAGGTGACCAAAATAAATGGTCGAACGTTTGAACACGGACCTTGCCCAATCATCTCGCTCACTGTATCGTTTGGCGACACCGAAAAGACGAGCCTAAACGGACATCGTTTGTATCTGCAGAGGCGTTTAGAGATCCGTACAGTTGAGTTACCAGTGTAAGCCATTGCAAAACATTAAGACAGTTCTTTACCCAAAATAAATCACCATGCACATATTCCTGCTTCCACAATGATGATTCAATCCCTCGACACACTCCTCCGCCATAAAAAATACCTTTGGAAATCAAAGTGGCCGGGGATATTTCCATGCAACACAATTTTCTTGCATGTGTGCAACGCTCCGTCAAATAACACATCAATGCCGAAATGGAAATAGTTGTAAAAGTAATCCGTCGCCTGCGAGGCTTCGACTGCTGCACAAGGCCGAAAAAAATGAGGATGGGCGGGGGGGAGAAAAATGAGTGCATGATGAAGGAAAGAAGAGAAAGCAAAGACAAACGTATGTCCAAAACACACATATCATCAGTAAGGATGAACTCGGAATACCCATCCCACCTTCGTTATCGACTCGCTCCGTCGCGCCCTCTGCGCTACCACCGTCGGCGCCACCACCATCTTCGTCCTCATCGCCCGATCCGCGCTGATCAGAGGGAGGTGACGGCATATTCCCGCTTACGACCGAGTGTATACGCATCTTGTCCTCTTCTTTGTAAAAGACTCGCGAGGGCTTGCCGAGATCAGCAATAAGGTCTTGCGGGGTTGTGGTGTGGAGAAGGATCTGTACAGATACGGCGAGTGTCGACTTGGGTGTGGACGGGAAGTGGATGGTGACGCCTTTGGTTGGCTATGGCAAAATGTATAATGATGGCTGAATTAGGGTATGGATAACAAAGTTGACTGGAAATTTCGGTCACACAATCCAATGCAGGTGTCGTAATCCATTAGATAAGTAAATAAGGGTAAAATAAAAAAATAAAAAAAATGGGCATTCTACCTCCGCAATCACACTCTCGACTTCCCGAGATAAGTCCCAAGAACTGGTCCCCGCACCACCACCACCAGTTATACCCGCGCTCGCAGCCTCAGCGACTACTTTGGTCAAGCTCGGGACGACAGCCGCTCGCCAATCCTGCGAGCCTTGAAAAATGTAGATGTGTGATGCGACGGGGGTTGTCCCATCGGGGAATTCCATGGGAAGCAGTTCTATAGCCATATGTTTTTGAAAAGGATTAGTTGGGCTTAAGAAAATGTCGACATGTGATCGCAACGGTTCGGGATCAAATTGATAAGCGAATGAGAGCTGATGTATACCGGATGACGATGCGTAGACATGCGTATGTTTCGTGGGGATGGTAAACATGAAAGATATACCCTGAAAATTTGTGGGAAGTTGCCAATTCAGGTCGAGTGGCAGACCTGATGATAAAGAACATGACCAGCAAGTAGAAATACTTACCGGATAGTTTAACGTGTATATGCTTTTCGTCGGGTCGAATTCGCCAGGGTAGGTGGGTCCAAAGGATTTGTAAACCAGCACAAACGTGGCGATCGTCTTGTTGGAGCTGGAGATGTGTGAGGTCAGGGCGGAATCTTTCAGTGACAGGGTAGATATTATCTTGATAAGGGCCAACAAATCTAGCATGAACCGACGCACACACACCCGACATAGACTGAGAGACATGGAGAGGACACGGCGTATGCCACGATTGAGCAGTTCGTGGAATCTGCCAAGCGACATACTCACCTGACTTCTCCGCCCTGATAGGTCAGTCGAGTCTTGGATAAGTCGAAGATTTCAATGCTCTTGAGACGCTGAGAGGATGGGTCGAAGCGCAGATTGAGGCCGTTTGCGGGGAGACAGAGAAGGAGGTCTGCTGTAAGCGGATCCTAGAGGTATGGACAGGAGTTACAATGAAGTGTGAAGGCGGGTCCATTTTCTATCACTAAATAGGTAGGATACCCTGAGCCGAGACAATCGTCTGAAAGCATACCTCTTGACTATACTTAAATTCTACGGATGGAATGATGCGCTGCTGGCTTCGCAAGACCGAGATAATATCCCATAAGGAGGTACCTAGTGGCAAGTTAGCCGATGAAGAATAGGTAAGTTTGTTCGCTGCAAATGGTTTGGGATTCTTCATATTGGTACCTAATCTCAACCAGCCGAGGCTCTTTCCGGGGAAGATGAGCAGGTCAAGCGGGTGAGCGCGAGGGTGTTTGTGGTTCGAGGGTACGTTTGTAGACATATTTGAATCGTGTTGGTGTGTTTCTGTGTCGTTAAAGAATAGATGGGGAAGCTTGGGCAATGAAACGAAACGGGGGGCATCATGAGGACTGTGACCTGTGACTGCCAGCATGACGCGCATCACACAAGTAAATGTGTGACGTGACACGTGCACGTGACTGACTCTCAGTAAACTAATAATTTTTTTTTTAGATTTTCGACTCCATCCACCGCAATCATGTTCAAGCGTGCACGCAAGGAACTCAACAAGCAGGCTATCCTCGCCGCCGACCCGCACTTCGACCACTATGACGATAAGGAGCACTACGACGGCCTCTCCTCAGACTCCGACAATGATTCGGATGAGGAACAGAATGGCGAATACGACTCAGAAGACGAGAGCGACGAGGGCGATAACAGAGAGGCTGTGGAGGAGGAGGAGGAAGATAGAAACGCTCAAGACGGAAGTGAAGGAGAAGAAGATGAAGATGGGTCTGAAGAGGATGGAACCGAAATGATATTCCGGTGCAAGATTTGTCCCGACAAGATCCTCAAGCACGAGAAGATGGTCGAGATCCACCTGGAGAGCAAGGTATACTTTCTTGAAATAACAAGCAATTCTTTGCTTGCCGTGGACATCGTAACATTAACGTCACATTGGTTATCGCGCTTTTCGCCAACCCAGGACCACAAGCGTCGCCTTAGATTTACTAATAAACATACCCGCACAGAAGAAGAGGTCCAAAAAATCAAGGAAAAGAGGAGGCCCAAAAGGCAGCAATGGTTGGAAAAGAAGAAGGATGTTTGTACTATTTTCGAATTTCTGATGTGTCTGTTCCATATGCTCGCAAAATCCATCAGATCCAAATCGTATTTCGAACAAGTTCTCCAACAACCACTTATATAAAGAAAATAAAACAAAGACGCAAGGAGCAGAAGAGGCGCAAGTGGGAGCGCGAACAATCGGCCAAATCGGCCGAAGGAGGAAGCTCCGTTGAGACCGAGTCGACCGCGCGGGATGAAGAGCTCGCCGAGAAGAGGCCTCGGAAGTCCACCAAAGAACCTACTGCGCAGACTGACGAGCCCGCTGCGAAGAAGACAAAGATGTCCATTCCTATGCCTGCGGAAGAACCTGCCAGGCAGGCTGACGAGCCCGCCTTGAAGAAGACCAAAATATCGGTTCCCGTGTCGACCAAGAAGCCGGCTGCGCTATCCAAAGAACCCACAGAGAAGAAGACCAAAAAGTCCACCAAGGATGAGAATACGGCGCCCACAAATAATGGTGTCACGATACCAGCCAAGAAGACGCCAACGAAGGAGGCGGTCACATCTGAATCCACGTCCGTACCCACGTCTATGGCTGCAAAACCCGCGATAGAGAAAACGAAATCGAAGAAACGCCGAAAAAATTGAGGTCGGCGTAATATAGTACGTTTGCATGTGTTAGTCCCGCGGAGAAGAAATCCGCCTGTAATTATAGTGTCCCAGCCGTTACCCTGTAGTACTCGCAATTTTAGATGAGAATATTGTTCTCCACCTTCGCCACACATATGAGCGTATTCAGCGAGACATGAATCTGACATAAGCTCTGAACTCAATTTTCAGAAAAAAGAAAAAAAAAAAAAAAATCGAAATGTACACATGAATGATACCAAAAATACACAATGAGTAAACCCACACGCAGTTTGGGAGAAATCGAATATAAACCAACCCATTACGCGGGAACAACGGAAAGGAGTGGCGGAAAGTAAGAAAATGGTATGTAAAGCTGTACGGCTAGGCACCTAAACCTATAAATACATTGATGAAAGCCGACGACTGGGGCCACACCATCAGCATGTCTCCGACAGAAAAACCAATCCGGTACAGCGTACGACGTGTCAACGCACAAAAACAGCTATTTCTTTCCCCTAATTTTTTTTTTTTTTTTTTTCCTCACTGATATTACAAAGGTCTCATCACACCCATCCCGCGGGTGCCCTCCTTCCATCCTCTAATACCTATCCCCATAGTGCTCCTTCTCCGCCGGCACATATCCGTGCTGCTGGGGCGGGGGTGGCGACCCAGCATATCCGTACTGCGCAGGCGGGGGAACGTACGTGGCTTGCGCGACGTAAGTCTGGTGGTCCGGCATGGCGACGGCAGTGGAGAGCGGGACTTCCGGGTGGACGGCCTGCGGGGTGGGCATGGCGATGTGGTTGAACGAATGGGCGGGGGTATGCTCCGGGGGCGGGGAGTAGTAAGCAGCTGATGGGACAGGTGATCCATAGTGCGTGTGGGCTGGCTCCGGAATCGGCGAGCCGCCGAAGGCGGTGGAGGGCAAGAGCGGCTGGGTGAGCGGACGAGACTGCTCGAACGAACTGTTGATTCGGCCCATCGCCACTTGCTCCTCCTCATCGTCGTTGGGCTGCGTGTCCTGGTTCTGCGGCGGGGGGGTGCGGTACGATGCCGCCTCCTCACCATGGGTCTGGTTGATCTTATTGCGCCCAATCGCGCTCGCCTTTTCTTGGCTCTCGATCGGAATTGCTTGCGCCTTTAGCGTCTTTTCCTCGTAGTATGTCTTGAGCCCAATCAGCATCGTCACGAGCCACGCTAACCAGTTGAGCCAGGCGAAGCCGGCACCAGCCTTGGCTGCGTAGCACTAAAATTGGGGGGGAGGAAAGATGGATTGAAATTAAGTTTTGGGCTAAAGAAAATCTGAGCTTGGCAATCGAAGTTATGTCATACCGTCATGCCAAAAATTGATAATAACAATAACGTGCATTCCGAGTCAAGAATCCTCACCTGGCTGTCCCAATCATGCGCGTATGTCGAACCAAACTCGTAAATCAAAGACCCTGGCTTAGCGTCCTCGTTCCAGTAGCAATTTTCATGCTTCAGGGTATGGACAGTGATGGTCACCACGACGGTGAACCACATGAGAGACCAGAAAACAGTGAGGATCATGTTGGTGCGGGCCTTGCCAAAGACCTTTGCGCCGGTTTTGAATTTATCGTGCTTGTCGTACATGTACGGGAAGAAGGCCATCATGAAGGGGAATGTTAGGGAGAGGACGGCGACGGTAAGAGTCCAAGAGGGGCCGGCGGCGCCGATACCTTCGTATTTGCTCTCAATGACGATGACAGGGATTATGCAGAATATGACGATGAGTGTGAAGAAGAACTCGGCAATCTTGAGGTAAAAGTCGACCTTGGATAGCCAGGGTAATTTGGGCAGGTTCACATGGACGGGGACGGTGAGGGGTGGTGCCATCGTAGATGGAGTTGGCTTGTCGAGTCAGGGGCGAAAGGGTGGGAGGTTGAAAGGACGGCGCTGACAGTTTCTTCAAAGTATTTAGGTTGTGGCTCGGTTGACCTTATTTGGAACTGCACAGCCAATGACACTAGCTCGGACCGCGTCTGTTTGGACATATGTCTGTGCGACCGCTCCACCTCGCTCGGTCTTGCCAGGAATGACTCAACCGAACGCCAAGAATGCATCCCACCCCTTGTCCTCGCATGGCCCCCGGAGGCAGTGACGCACGGCACGGGGAGAGCGAGAGTGGATGACGTAGCGATGGAAACATGGTGTATTTTTGCCCGACGGACACAACCGACGCCAACAGCAACATCAAATGTATCAAGCTAGACTGCCAAAAAGTGACGACACCTCATATTGTTCAACATTTGACATAGTAATAAATGAATCATCCATCTCTTTTCTCTCCAATAATAAATATGCAAACTATCAGAATGTAGGCCAAAAATAAAATACAATCAAAATTTCTAATATACAGTCAATGCGAACTTGAAAAAGTTATGGTATAATTATATTGACACATTGCATTCCGTTCTCATTGTTTGGCCAAGGTCGGTAGACTATTGGATCATCGCCTCCCTCTTCAATTCATCCCGTCTGAAGTTCTCCGCTTTCGCCAATCATCCCGCTTTCATCGCTATCATCCTGGTCCAAGTCATTGTGACCCTCGTCGCTGCTATCCTATCCAGACATCTTGGGCGACCAGTTCATCTCCAAGATTGAAGCCCGGCTTCCCCTCCTACTTTTCGAGGCGACGGTACGCACATCAAATGACCCATTTCAATTGACACTCCATCTTATTCTCACTTTGAGATCACACCAACTTATCCATCGCGTCCGTATCTCATTCAAGAACATGATTAGCTCCAGGTATTGGTGCGGTGTAAGAAACTCTGAGAACGACGATGTTGCCGCTCTGGTTCGTTGGCGACTTTCACTTTATACAGTTACCCAAAATCGCTTCAATTCACCCACACCCTATTGATCTTGAGCCACTACCTTCTCCCCGCCTCTCTTCCCCTCGCATAACTCGCCTCAATTCGATGTCACCACCACCGGCGGGAATTCTAACCACAACTCCTGGTCGTGCCATGGTGTCCGGTCCGAAAAGAGCGGTTTCCGTCATCACCACCGACCGGTGCCCTGCTAGGCCGCCACTTCGTATTTTTGTCGCATCAATTTTCTCAGTAGTGAAGTGGATCCTGACTTCCTTTGTCGTTTTTTTTTTTTTTTTTTTTTTTTTTTCCGGCTAGAATGCCACCACGGCGATCTTGATATATCCCTGGTGGCGTTTAAGATTACGGACTGGTCACGTGGTCGCGTCTAAATTCAGTGGAAGTAGCTCCGAGCCGCATCAATGGGTTCGCGATTACATGTTCGGAAAGTTTAATGGGTTTCTTTTGGTATCTGCGCACAATTACCTTTTCGCTAGAGTGTAAATGGATAAAAATTGCTTGGAATGGTATTACCTTAGATTCTCTCACGCTGTCATGTCGCACATGCATGTGGAGACTAGATAATCATTTTCCTCTGTGGCAGCTTTGATGCGGTTGGCAAGAATGGATAAAGAAGCGTATCGATACTGAACTTCGTTGAGGCCTTAGATCCGAAGTACTGATAGGCCCTTTGGGTTTTACCATCCATGATAGGCGGCATTGCCCTCTAAAACTCTCGTTAGCACAAAAATATACAGATTGGCTGGTTTGATACTTAAAAGCGATCGCAGAAAACTTTCTATCCAAACAGTTCTACTTGCTAGATGGCATAGTGTAAGGGGTAAATTACGTTATGAGTATCACTGACTTGATTTTGGCATTGAGATTCTCGTCTCCTTGAACCATTCTGCACAACAGACGTTACAAACATCGATTCACCATTTTACGGAGAATGCCTATTCAGCGGTTAATCACACGTTGTGTATATAGTATCGTGGGCCGATTACTCGAACTATCGCAAGAGAAAAGAGACAATACTACACAACCTCGTCCCGCGTCCAAATCCTTTGCGCGCTCGGATTTGATTTTTTTCAGCAAGGCAGTCAGAACGTTTATGGTAATCAAGTGAACGTCGAGGGCTTTTGGTATTGGTCAGGATTGCCAGTTTGGAACACGCATTTTCTTGAATGTGGTGGAATATTTGTTTGTGAAATTCTTTGTTGGATAAAAGGACAAAAACATGGATCGGCAGGGCCAAGAGCCGTGAAACTAAATGATCTTTTTGCCCTTCTCGATTCTGCGATGACTTAGCCCATACCGAATTCCAACCTTGCGCTACCAGTGATAAGAGACGTGACAGGACAACCCCCTCGGATGCCAGAATGTGAGAACCTGCTCTCATCGAGAATGGGAAGCAGGAACCATCGACTGTGGAGCCATTTCACGCCACACACAACACTACTTCTCAACAAGGAGTATTTGCGAGTAATTAGTGGTATCAATAGGAATGATGGAGAAATTGAGTTCATATTCTGACAAATGACGGCACGAGCGAATGAGAAAAGGCCCGATTGAAAAACAGTAAATACAAATATATATTGTGAGTTCTGTAGCATCAGATGTTAAACAGTATAAATGAGCAAACAAGCAAACGACAGAATTTACAAAAACACAGAGATTGTCCGCCCACAATATACACCTTCCAAACATCCCCATCGCACGAGATCCTACGCCACGCGAACGACCGGGTGGTCCACGTCGGTTTGAGTGCTGCGATGTAATATATTAAGATGGTAGGATCAGAATACGTGAGTGGAAGGAACAGGGTGGTGGGCGAACATACCTTGGATATTTGCCCATGAGTTCCTATAGAACCTATAGAACGAATGATGGATATGACCAGCCATTACAGATGCAGATGGCGAGAGGTAAAAGGCACCCTAAGTTCTCCCCTCCCTCCTCCTGAACCACTTGTTAAACCCATCTCACCTTCATGACAGCCACGACGGCCAGCACGGATATCCTAAACTTAACTTCGCATGCCGCCAGGAACAAACCGCGATGTTGGTGATTAGCGTCAGCGTCATTTGCTCACTTTCAATTATATGATGATGTTGGAAGATGAGGGAGATTGTGAGGGAGAGTGTGAGATTAGCAACCAAAAGTACGCCAAGGAAGGGAATAAAGCATGAAGCTGAGATCACACAACGAAGGTTCACCATGACCGATGAGCAACACCAGGTAATTCTTTGGTATGCGAGGTTGGTGCGGAATCCACACTCACTGTGGAATTTTGTGCGTTGGCACCTCGCCTCGAGTTGCCATTTAACATCAGTCGATGATGCATAGCAAGAGTTTGTACGTTTGCCCATGATGGGTTGCGTATAGATGAATAGGTGTTTCTATGGAACCGGTTTCGCCCTTGCTTAAGGGGCTCGGGAACCGGTCAAAAGTAAAGTTAGTAGGAGTTTTGGATTTCGAAGATTATACAAGATTCACCACATTGACATGAAATATTTATCCGCATGGAGATATTTACAGTTGTAGAAGGACTAGGTATAAGGCTACGGATCCCTTACAACATTCGTGACCCAATTGGTATGAGCCGCACGCAAAGAAAATAAATACCCGAGATAACCGCCCACAGCAATGTGGCCACAGGCGACCATGCTAGGCGGCCCTAACATGCTCCATAAACTGTGGGCCTGGTGCTGGCTCGAACAGTGTGAACGAAAAAATCTTTTTTTAAAAAAAAAAAAAAAAAAAAAGTGACGTCACTCAATTGTCATGTCGTCACTACCAAGAGTGAATGGGTTGCAAGAATGTCTTGGGAGCTATGTGTTATGGGTTTGTGATGGTGGGCATATAGCGAAAGCCAAGGCCGAGCCCGGTTTAGAGACTATATACATATCACTCAGCCACTGCATGTAGAGCTGCCAAATTCCAAATTCTAAAATGCGTGTGGTTGGTCTTAATTGACTTGGCATTAACCATTATAAAAATAAAAATAAAACCATATCTGACCCAATCCGTCTATAGGGCCTACTAATCTGACTCAAGCTCTTCGAACTTCCACCAAACTGAAATCTTGACCTGGAAGAAGGAACATTCATACTATATATATATATATATATATATATATATATTTTATTTTATTTTTATTTTTTATAGTCACTCAGACTTCCATTTATTATCACTCAATCTATAAATAATAATACACATGTACCCACAACCCCTCAGCCAATGCCCCTTGGATCTCTCTCTCCACTCTCTATCTCTCTCTGCTAAAGAACAATCCAACCACCCGCCATCTAAACCCTCCACTCTTCTTGCAAATACAATTCACCAGATTTTAACAGCTCCCCCCACCCAGTCCCTACCCTCTCTACCAACTATTCAAAATGTCAACTATTAATCATTTCCAATATGCTATCTTAGCTCCAACTGTAACCCACTGGCCCTTCTTAAAGATATGAAGCCAATGACTGACCAGCTCTATCCAAATTACCAGGGCCCATCCTAAGGTCAACTATTCATCCCCAACCCCACCCACTAATCTATGCTGGAGGTCTCCCCATCTCCCTCCTTCCCCCCCCCACCAGGGGCTGTAATTCTAGTCTACTAGTAATATTATACCAAAACATCTCCAAAACTTCACACTCTCCTAGCCAATGTTCAGACATTTGTACCACTCTCCCCTCCTGGCCAATGTCTATGCATTCCTCACACTCAAATATGCCATCTGCCACCAAGTGCCCTGATTGATAGTTCAGTATCATATTCCACCTTAGGAACCTCCACCATACTACCCAGAACTTGGGGAGAAGCCACCACATTACCCACTTGCTCCAAAGCCAAACATCATTCCAGTCCCACTCCTTGCCAATCTCCACCCTTTGCCATACTTCAGGCCATATGTCCCCCCTGAGCTCCCACATATATTCCATTCTATTGCCAAGCTGAAAATCCTCTACCAATATACATACCTCCCAGTAGTAGCCAGTCTCATCTCTACATCTGTGGTCCCCAGTTCTCCTCTCTCTTATCACTTCTCCACTGAAGTCTAATTCTCCTTGCACTATCTACCACTCTCTATCAAAAGTCTTTGTAATGCATCCTTCTACTTCCATCTATAGTCACCATTGCAAGTAAGTTACCAGTTGCTTTATAAGGGGAGTACTGAACTTCCTACACTCTCTGCATGAGTGGCACTCACTCTTGGCCTCTTAACTTGCTTGTTCTCTTCAGCCACCATACTCTCAGGCAATATAGGCACTTGGTGAAGTATACTAAGCCCAGTCCACCTCTGTCAATAGGCAGAGTCAGAACCTCCTAGCCTATCTGACTATATTACCCAGCCCAAATCCATGATCTTGCCATCTTCAGGAAGTTGCCTGACCACCTATGCTGGGAAGTTCAGATGATACCCCACATACTACAGCTTTGGCAGCCAATACACATTCAGTGCCATCACCCTTCCTGCCAAGGATATATGCTGACCACTCCACCTCAAGAGAATATTCCCCTATACTAGTAGTCACTGTTTCCACTATATATGGAACAAAAGGGACCCATATACCAAAAAATAGATTCTCAAGTACTAAACTGATTCTTCTGCTAAAATCACTGTTTCAATTAAATCACCACCAACTATTCTGCTGCCTAGTACCAGAGTCTCACATTTGTACTAGTTGAGTTTAGCATCTAAGCCCCTCTTATACTATTTCATAGTTCTCCTTAATTTCCCACATCCTCTAATGAATCCAGTTCAACCACTATATTATCTGCAAAAGCCCCCACCTTTCAGTTAATTCTCAAAATGTCCAAACTCCCAATTCAATACCAGATTCTATCTAATAGGGGTTTTAAGGAAAGGGCATATAGGATAAGTGATAAGGAATCCCCTTATGGTACCCCACAATCTAGCAGAAAGGTCACACCCCTGTGCCCATTCACTACTAATACTGTTTGACTGTTTTTCAATAGACTAATTAATGACCTCCTGAGCTCTGGGAGAACTCTTACACATTTCAGCACTCCCTCCAGCCAGACCCTCTTCACCTTGTTATATGTTTTCTCCTGATCCAGAAACACTAACTGGCCATTAACCCTAGCTATTCAAGTCCCTTCAATCACTCCATAGACTCAGGCAGTTCTTTCTCGAATCAACTGACCACCAACAAATCCCCTCTGCTCTATTCCTAGTACCTGCTGAATAATTCCCTATAGCCTAGTTATCAAGATCTTTATCACCAGCTTATGGTCTATATTTAGGAGCATGATCAGCCACCAGTTCTTCCAATCTTCTCTTCTCCTCTTATCCTTATAGAGTAAGGAGACCAGTCCTAGGTGCTGGCCCCCAATCTAAATTCCAGATTGAAGAATATCATCACTCATCACTGTCATCTCCTCCAATACCACCTCCACTCTAGCCATCTTTTTCCAAAAATCCCAGAGAAGCACATCCTCTTCTAGAGCTGTCCCCTTACTTGTTGAAGCCAAGACCTTGTGTACTTCCTCTCCCTATACTGGGTCTCCTAATATCTCCAGACCCAGAGCTGGGTCCAGATACTAATCCTTCAACTGCCATTTAATGTTCAGGGCATCCTCACCCTCTCCATCATCACTCTATAAATTCCCCCAGCAAGTCCTCAGCAATCCCAAAATCTTAGGAGTCCCTGCCACTATCTCCCCATCCTCATCTAAAATACCATCTTACCACTGTCTGATTCTCTGAGCTTAGAGCAACTGTGAAAGAAATCTGGTGGGTCTCTCCCCCTCCTCCAACCCCTGTCACTACAACCTTATCACTATCCCCTTCAACTGAACCTCTCCCTCTATTTGTAACACTTTCTTTAGCTCATCGACTTCTTTTTATATCTGCAGAATTTACCAATTGGCTGCCCCCAATCCTCCAGTGACCCTGCCCATCTCTCCAGAAGTACTACCAATCTCTTTTTTTTTTTTTTTTTTTTTTTTTTTTTTTT
>RBNI01003590.1:0-15548 GCA_003990745.1 Jimgerdemannia flammicorona
AGCCATTGAACAGTGGCCTGTACCAGCAAACCTCACTGAACTCAGGTCCTTCCTTGGTCTGGCTGGATACTACCGTCGATTTGTCAAGAACTTCTCTGGCATTGCAGAATCTTTGACAAACCTCCTGTGAAAGGAACCCAACTCTGACCTCTATGTCCCCTACATCTGGGATGCTTTCTGCCAACAAGCTTTTCAAGAACTCAAGAACCGCCTGACCCATGCACCTGTCCTTAGAAACATGGACCCAAACTTGAAGTTCACAGTCACTACAGATGCATCTAATTTTGCCATTAGTGCAGTCATTTCTCAAGATGATGGTCAAGGACACTGACCTATTGCCTTTGAATCAAGAAAATTGTCCCCAGTGGAACAAAAGCTAGCTACTCACGAAAAGGAACTCCTGGCAATCATGCATGCCCTCAAGACCTGGCGACACTATCTAGAAGGAGTTGAGTTCGATGTGATCACCAATCACAGGTCTCTTCAGTATATCAACACTCAACCAACCCTTTCTTGCCAACAAGCCAAGTGGAGCCAATTACTTCAGACCTTTACCCCAAACATCATCTACAAGCCCAGCAAAACTCTAGTTATACCAGATACACTATTAAGAAGACCTGACCTTGCCGCAATCTTACAAGTCACTGTGGCACCTGAATTCCTCAATCAGATCAAGAAGGCTTACGAACAAGACTCTCTGATTCTACAAAGGAATACCAAGGAATTCAAGGAAAAGTACACTATCAAGGACAACCTTGTGTACTATCAAGACAAAGTATATATTCCTGCCAACCCTGAACTACGGTACAAGATCCTTCATGAACATCATGACTCCCCACTAGCTGGTCACCTTGGAATAGAGAAGACCGTCAAAAATATCCAATGAGACTACTACTGGCCAAACATGCTCAAGGAAATCAAGGAGTATATCCAAAGCTGCGATCTTTGCCAAAGAAACAAGTCAAGCAACCAAGCACCTGCCAGTCTTCTACAACCCTTGTCAATTCCGACCAAGAAGTTTGAACAAGTCACAATGGACTTCATTGTGCAACTCCCACGAACCAAAACAGGCTATGATGCTATTGTTGTGTTTGTGGACTGTCTCACCAAGATTACAATTGCTGAGCCAACCACAATCAATGCTACTGCCCCAGAAATTGCAAGAATCTTCTTCAAGACTGTCTTCTGCCATTATGGACTTCCCTGAGTAATTATCAGTGACCGCGACCCCAAGTTCACAAGTCACTTCTGGCAAGCACTCTTTAAGACCCTTGGAACCCAAATTGCTATATCCACTGCCTTCCATCCTCAAACTGATGGACAGACCAAGCGAATGAACAGAACACTTGAACAAATGCTCAGAAACTATGTGTCTTATGAGCAAGATGATTGGGACCACTATCTGACCTATGCCGAGTTTGCCTACAACAATGCCAACCAATCATCAACTGACCTTTCCCCATTCCAGCTACTTCACAGTCAAAACCCCGAGACCCCTGCAAGTCTAGTCCAATTTCAGCAATCCAGTCACACCTAAGTCCCCACAGCCCAGAACCTTATCAACAAAATGGATTCCCTTCTCAAGATTGCTACTACAAACCTGCAAAAGGCTCAGCAACATCAAGCTAAGTATGCAGACAAGAAGCGGTGAGATGTCATATACAATATTGGTGATATGGTTCTACTCAAAGCTGATAACATCAAGGTTCAATCTCAAGTCAACTGCCAGTCAGCCAAATTCCAGCCCAAGTACCTTGGACCCTTCGAAATCACCGAGCAAGTCTCTACCTGGTCTTACTGTCTCAACTTGCCAACAACCATGTGTATACACCCTGTATTCCATGTATCACAACTCAAGGCCTGGAACCAGTCACCCCCATACCCTGGCTGAATTCCGACACCATCAGCACCAGTCATAGTTGAAGACCACATTGAGTATGAAGTCGAGAAAATCTTAGACAAGCGAGTCCGATACCATCGCACAGAATACCTAGTCAAGTAGATGGGTTACCCTGAATATGATGCCACTTGGGAACCTGCCACCAATCTCAAGAACTCTCAAGACCTCATCCAAGAGTTCGAGCAAAAAGGAACTCATTGACTGCCCATGAGGTTCTCCCCTTGGATAGTAGATGACCTACTGTACTGATCAGGTACATTATGCATCAGGGCTCTCTAAGGGATACAGCATCAGAAACAAGAGATACAGGAGAACCCTATAAATCCTGCAACCAATGAGGTTCGAACCAGTTCTCATCCGATCAAGATGATACTTTGGCCCTCACCTTATACAAGGATGGCCAATCCTTGCCAATGAGTCGACATATTTAATTTGAGGTTTCTTTTAGTCTTATTGTTTATTATGTGTAACTTTGAGAATTCAATGAGGACGTTGATTCTTAAGGAGGGGGAGATGTAACATTTTAGTGTAGTTTATTTCTTTTCTCTGTCTTTCTTGAATATTCTATAACCTTCCGGCACTTTCCGCATACTTAGAAATCCCCTTCTTGGCGCTAAGCATTAACTAGTACTTATTTAGTTAGTCACTGAATGTCCCAGAAACTTGTAGAACTTTATTTGTCATCATTTGTCATCTTTGCTGAGAACTTTCCTCTTGGCATTTTCCTTTGATTTCTCAGATCCTTCCGGATCCTTCTTTCAGATCTTGTATAAATATCTCCTTTGTTCTCATGAATAAAGCTTCAGAATATTTTCTCTCAGAAATCCTTCGAGAACACTTGAACCCTTAGTATCTCTTTGAGCTACTTAGGATTACCAGAACTAGTCGCTTCCTCATTTAGAAACTAGAATCATTATACTTTGATTCTATTCAGTGTGATAATGTGTCTAAAGAATTGAATTTCTTTTAGGAGAAATTCATATTTACTAAGTTTTGCAAAGAGTTGAGTTTCTCAGAGTTTCAGTAGTACTAGCTCAAGGTGTTCAAAATATTCCTCCAGAGTTTTGCTGAAGACCAATATGTTGTCAATATAAACAATAACAAATTTGTTCAGATATGGATGCAAGATAGTATTCATCAGAGTCTGAAAGGTTGCAGGAGCATTAGTTAAGCCAAAAGGCATAACCAGGAACTCAAAGTGTCCATAGTGAGTTTGGAAGACTGTCTTATAGATGTCTTCTTCTTTTATGGTAATTTGCCAGTACCTATTTCACAGGTCAAAAGAGCTTATGAATTATGAGTTGGTAAGCCTATCAAATATTTCATTGATTCTGAGTAGTGGGCAACAGTTGTGGATGGTCTGTTCATTGAGGTCATGGTAATCAATATACATTTGTAGGTCTCCTCCTTTCTTTATCACAAAGAGGACTAGTGCACTATAGAGTAATATACTGAGTCTAGTACTCCAAATGAGTCAATCCGGATGGAATTTAGATGGATTCAAATCCCATCTAGATCAACTCAGATGGGATTCAAATCCCATTTGAATAGATTCGAATCAACCATTGTTTTGATTTCCAAATTAGACAATTAAATAGTTATATCAACAACTCGATAAATAATTATCTAAATTTGGGGGTGATCTAAAGTATCACTATGTTTTTTTGGATTGTGTTTTTTTGGGTGATGTCACTGAATGATTTTTAAGTCACATATCTGGCAATGTAACATGTGGCAAAGATCTTGGTGGAGGACCATGTAAATAAATATACATACTTGTATAAATATATATATATTTCCAATACCTACATACATAAATATATATTTTTATTTTTTTTATTATTTTTTTTTTATTTTTTTTTTATTTTTTATTATAAAATGAGTAGATAATAGAGGAATCATTTAGAGCAAGATGTGATACTGTTATGGCAGATATGAAGGTCAGCGGTAAAAGGTCAAACAGTAGAAAAGCTTATGTGAATTTTTATAATAGAATAAAGTAAGTGGAATAAAGTATTTTCCGAAGCAAGGTGCAATAGATCTACAACCCGCCTATGGCACTATGATTCATGGTGGTCTTTATTTAAAAATAAGAACAAAGTTTGGATAAACAAAGACATGGATCTAACCCCAGAATTCCGGAAGTAGAATGGTGCAGAAGTACCTGAGCCTTGCCCCGATCCAAACAAACATCTGAATTGGGCTTCGTCGATCTACACACATGATAGGCCATTAAAAACCCAATATAGAAATAATTGGGAAAAGGTACCGGTCACATGATCTAATGTTACACAAATGATAAACAATGCTAAAAATGGAACTAGACCAATGACGTGTCACATGTCATCATGTGATTGTCACTTATAGGTTTAAACCCCTAAAAATTGTCGGCACCTGAAAATGCAGACATCAGGTCTAGAGCCTTGCGACCAGAGTGGAGTAGAGTCTCAGCACCAGAGTGAGCGAAGCGAGTGGAGGTAGACAGGTGTCACAGAGTATAGGTATGCAGGTGTTAGGCCTAGAGCCTCATGCTAGAGGTTGTTCAGTGATTTTTCACATTTTTAAACATTGTATGGCATATATGAGCAGTGCGGTCTTCAAGGAGGACTTAGAGCAAAGCTAGTATTTGAGACAGTGTTAAGAATGGTAAAACCATTCTTCTGGGTGATGATTGGTTGTTGGGTGGTCACAGGGAAACCAAAACAAAGCAAAGTGGTATGTAGAGTCTTGTCGGGCTATTGATGTAGCTATTGGGCTGTATTGTATTGAATGACAAGTAATGGGAGAGGGAAAGTAGAGTGGGGAATGGGAGGGTGGGAAATAAGAGGAGGGGTGAGAAGTGAAGTTCAGACTTCAAGCCAATCAATCAAACTCAATTGAGCAGTTACAACATCAACAGGGTATTCTTTCCTATGAACCAGGAATTCGGCCAGAGACCAATGCTCATCAAGCCAATTATGGCGAAATGAGCAGAGTAGCGATAGGTGGCGGGCCTCATTCACAATGCATAGACAGAGTGTCTTCCTAGGATGATTACTTAACCAGTCAACAAACTGAGTACTATATAGGAACTTGGTAAAGCAGCCTGTGCAGAATGGTATGACCTGGATTTCCAAGTCCAGATAATGGCACGGTCCGGCAGACAAGACTTCTCATTCAATACAATGGTGCAGGGGATAAATGGCACCAAAAATCATGGCCAAGTCCATAATTGCAGGCATAAAGACAATAAGATCATCAATGTACCAGCAGAACTTTAGCCCAGCTTCAATGACTCGGCTAAGCGGATGGTCAGGCACTTGCAAGGCATATAACTCATAAGCAAAGCCCATAAGATTGGCAAGATCCAGAGCATAATTAGTGCCCATAGCAATACCAGTCACAGAGTGGAAGGAACCGATAGTGGATGTGAATGTCATACAAGTCATGACTATGTGGACAAGGCCAAGAATGGCTTCAAGCAGCAAAGAGCCAGGGGGAAAGGCCACCATCAACAAAAAGGTGAGGCAGTCGATACACTCATCTAATGTGATCCTAGTGTAGAAGGTGGCAAAATCTCCAGTAGTGATGTAGTTGCAATCTGACACATCTAGGTAATCTGAATGAACCAATTGTAGTAGTTTGAGCATATCATGTAGAGGTGAATAACATGAGTAACCCACATTATGGTGCAGATGGGCTGACTACAGATGGAGAAAGCAAGATAGGAAATGCAAAATCTCAGTCATAGGAGAGTTAAAAGTACCAATAATAGGGCACCATGCCATGCGTGCCCCTTTGTATACCTTGGGCAAAGCATAAAATACAGGTAGCTTACAATCATTAGGCTCCATGAGGTGTTCCCAAATTGGCATATAATTCTTATCATTGATGCAGAACTCGAGTAGACCAAGCAGGTCTAGTCTCACTGATTCCTTAATGTTATCAATCATAGAGAAATCATTTACATACATAGGATTGTAAAGGAGGGACCAAAGACCATCTAGATACAGAGCATGTGGAATTACAGTAAACCCCAGATTTTTGTTGGTAAGATAGACTGTAAAGTCATCATGAGTGCAGATGCCTTTAAGAAGGCAGCAGAACTTCTTCAGTACAAGTGCGCCAGACATGTTCATCGAGGGTCAGATGGCTTGATTTAGAGTGGCACTCATATGGAGTATAATTTGTATATTTTCCATACAATGTAGTGGTTGTCATTTAGATGGCACCCAGGCAGAGATCTCCAGGACGTCATCAGGATTACCCATAGAGGTCCAGAAGGTGGCAAGGTTGAGACGCCATTGGAACAATGACAACAAAATCAGATCAATGGTACTGTTCATCGAAGCTGACCCAGGGAGAACAAACTTAGGGCCAAAGTTCAGCATATACGTGAGCTTGGGGGTAAGCCAAGGCAGAGGTATATATATCAGTAACAAAGCCCTCCTCGGTAAACATCTGAAACCAAGGGATGAAAAACTGACTTAAGCGAGAACTGGGAAGAGAAGACACAAAGGCAAAATCCTCAATTGGTGTCGAGACCACTACCCTATGTGGAATGGGAACATCGGGGCCAAACCACGCTGCCGGAAAGTTATATAAGACTTCCAGGCTAGGGATCTCTAATTTTTTGAAGCTAGAGGGCAGATGTCACCAGCATTATGCCAGACAACATGACATTTGGTAGCAGTACACTTGTTGCACTGCAGCACAAATGCCCTGGTGGTGCTCTTAGATGAGCAGCTCAAAGTCGATGAGTGGCTGGTCCCGGTAGAAGTAGAGGAAATGGATGGGGAAGGCGAAGTCTTATATACTCGCTTGACCCCTTTTACAGAACTTACTGTCATGGCAGGGGTGAGGGGGCAAGGACCCCGGTGAGCCTTTGTAGGCACACTGAGGCATCCAGAACAGCTACGGCAGTTTGGCGCAGTAGAGGCCGAAGTTGCACTCACACCCTTAGCCTTTCCCGCAGCCCCCGCAGGCATGGTGGTAGAGGGTGGGGGGGTGGGGACACTCTTTTTCGGCCAGGTGGAACTGATAGTAGCAGAAGCAAATGTGTGTTTGGCACCTGAAGTAACAATCTTGGGGCACTTCTCAAGCTCCTCGACCACAGCTTTGTGGGTGGTGGCAGAAATCCCATCTTATAGGGAGGAGGACGCAGGGACAGTCAGGCGGACAGCGGCAGCAGCAGCTTTAGCAGTGGTGGCAGCAGCAAGACAGCGAGACTGACACATGACAATGTCAAAACCATAGAGCAGAAACAAGTTTGTCTTGGCTCGGTCGGTGGTAGTGAGGGCAGTGATATTCTTGCTAACCTCTTGAGTGATATCAATGAATATCCCAAAGAAATTGTGGGCATCAGAAGAACCACCCATGGCCTTGTCAATTTTAGCATGCTGGTCCTTAGCATGCTGGGTGGCAGCATCTTGATCAGAGATGGCAGCCTCGATAGTGGTAGTGGTGCAGTGCTTAGCTTCTGTCAAAGCAGTAGTAAGGGCGGCGGCATGCTGTTCCTCCGGGAGAAGGGTGATTGAAGCAGCGACCTTCTTGGAAGAAGTAAACTTCCAATCGGCAACTTGGGCTCTTAAAAAGTCAGCATAGCGCTTGTGCATGGTGGTAACCTCAAGAGTATGGAACACTCCGGTGCAAGCAGCATGGAAGCCAGCAGAGACCTCAACAAGTGAAGTGATCAAGTAGACAGCCAGGTTATCGAAGTTCGCCAAGTCAGTGAATAAAGCTTTGGAGATGGCAGCATCACCATCTACATTCATGTTATCTGTCATGTTGTGTATTATAAAATGAGTAGATAATAAAGAAATCATTTAGAGCAAAATATGATACTGTTACAGTGGATATGAAGGTCAGCGATAAAAGGTCAAACAGTAAAAAAGCTTATGTGAATTTTCATGATAGAACAAAGCAAGCAGAATAAAGTATTTTCTGAAGCAAGGTGCAATAGATCTGCAACCTACCCATGGTACCACAATTTGTAGTGGTCTTTATTCAAAAATAAGAACAAAGTTCAGATAAACAAAGACATAGATCTAACCCCAGAATTCCGGAAGTAGAATGGTGCAGAAGTATCCGAGCCTTGCCCCGATCCAAACAAATATCCGAATCGGGCTTCATCAATCTATACACATGATGGGCCATTAAAAACCTGATATAGAAACAATCGGGAAAAGGTACTGGTCATGTGATCTAATGTTACACAAATGATAAACAATGCTAAAAACGGAACTAGACCAATGACATATCATGTGTCATTATGTGATTGTCACTTATAGGTTTAAAAACACGAAAAATTGCCAGATAACCTCTGGCACAAGGCTCTAGGCCTGATGCCTGCATACCTATGCTCTGTGACACCTGTCTACCTCCACTCGCTTCACTCACTCCGGTGCCAAGGCTCTACTCCACTCCAGTCACGAGGCTCTAGACCTGATGTCTGCGCCTTTGGGTGCCAACAATTTTTAGGTTTTTAAACCTATAAGTGACAATCACATGATGACACGTGATACATCATTGGTCTAGTTCCGTTTTTAGCATTGTTTATCATTTGTGTAACATTAGATCACATGACCAGTACCTTTTCCTGATTGTTTCTATATTGGGTTTTTAATGGCCCATTATATGTATAGATCGACAAAGCCCGATTCGGACATTTGTTTGGATCGAGGCAAGGCTCAGATACTTCTGCACTGTTCTACTTCTGGAATTCTGGAGTTAGATCTGTATCTTTGTTTATTCGAACTTTGTTCTTATTTTTGAATAAAGATCACCATGAATTGTGATACTATGGGCAGATTGTAGATCTATTGCACCTTGCTTTGGAAAACACTTTATTCCACTTACTTTGTTCCGTCGTGAAAATTCACATAAGCTTTTCTACTGTTTGACCTTTTACCACTGACCTTCATATCTACCATAATAGTATCACATCTCACTCTAAACGATTCCTCTATTATCTACTCATTTTATAATACACAATATGACAGATAACATGAATGTAGATAGCAATGCTGCCATCTCCAAAGCTTTGTTCACCAACTTGGCAAACTTCAATGACCTGGCCATCTACTTGACTGCTTTGCTTATTGAGGTCCCTGCTGGCTTTTATGCTGCTTGTACCGGAGTACTCCATACTCTCGAGATTGCTGCCATGCATGAGCACTATGCTGACTTTTTGAGAGCCCAAGTTGCTGATTGGAAGTTTACTCCTTCCAAGAAGGTCGCTGCTTCGATCGCCCCCTCCCAGAGGAACAGCATGCTGCCACCCTTACTACTGCTTCAGCAGAAGCTAAGTGCTGTGCCACTGCCACTATTGAGGCTGCTGTCTCTGATCAAGATGCTGCTGCCCAGCATACTAAGGACCAATCGAAAAGGCTATGGGTGGTTCTTCTGATGCCCACAATTTCTTTGGGATATCCATTGATATCATTCAAGGGGTTAGCAAGAATATCGCTACCCTTGCTGCCACTGACCGAGCCAAGACAAACTTGTTTCTGCTCTGTGGTTTTGATGTTGTTATGCATCAGTCTCACCATCTTGCCACTACCACTGCTGCTAAAGCCACTGCTACCACTGTCCACCTGATCGTCTCTGTGTCCTCCTCCCTGCAAGATGGAATTTCTGTCACTGCCTGCAAAGCTGTAATTGAGGAGCTTGAGAAGTGCCCTGAGATTGTTACTCTGGGTGCCAAATGCACATTTGCTTCTGCTGCTACTAGTTCTGCCTAGCTGAAAAAGAGTGTCCCCACCCCCCCACCCTCTACCGCCATGTCTGTGAGGGCTGCGGGAAAGGCTAAGAGTGTGAGCGTGACTTCAGCCTCTGCTGCGCTGAACTGCCATAGCTGTTCTGGATGCCTCAGTATACCTACAAAGGCCCACTGGGGTCCTTGCTCCCTCGCCCCTGCTGTGACAGTGGGTTCTGTAAAAGGGGTCAAACGAGTACATAAGACTTTGCCTTCCCCATCCGTTTCCTCCACTTCTACTGGGACCAGCCACTCGTCGACTTTGAGCTGCTCATCTAAGAGCACCGCTAGGGCATTTGTGCCACAGTACAACAAGTATACTGCCACCAAATGTCATATTGTCTGGCATAATGCCAGAAATATCTGCCCTCTAGCTTCAAAAAACTAGAGGTCCCCAGCCCAGAAGTCTTATACAACTTCCTGGCAGTGTGGTTTGGCCCTGATGTCCCCATTCTATATGGGGTAGCAGCCTTGACACTAATTGAGAATTTTGCCTTTGTGTCTTCTCTTCCCAGTTCTTACTTAAGTCAGTTTTTCATCCCTTGGTTTCGGATGTTTACTGAGGAGGGCTTTGTTACTGATATACCTCTGCCTTGGCTTACCTCCAAGCTCATGTATATGCTGAACTTTGGCCCTAAGTTTGTTCTCCCTGGGTCGGCTTCGATGAACAGTACCATTGACCCAATTTCATTGTCATCATTCTAATGGCATCTCAACCTTGCTACCTTCTGGACCTCTATGGGTAATCCTGATGATGTCCTGGAGATCTCTGCCTGGGTGCCATCTAAATAGTGATCACCGTATTGTATGGAAAATATACAAATTATACTCCATATGAGTACTGCTCTGAATCAAGCCATCTGACCCTTGACGAACGTGTCCGGCGCACTTGTACCGAAGAAGTTCCACCACCTTCTTAAAGGCGTCTACACTCATAATGACTTTACAGTCTGTCTTACTGACAAAAATCTGGGGTTTGCCATAATTCTGTACACTCTGTATCTAGATGGTCTTCGGTTCCTCCTTCACGATCCTGCATACGTGAATGATTTCTCTATGATTGATAATGTTAAGGAATCAGTGAGGCTAGACCTGCTTGGTCTACTCAAGTTCTGCGTCGATGATAAGAATTGTATACTGATTTGGGAATACCTTATGAAGCCTAATGATTGTAAGCTACCTGTGTTTCACGCTTTGCCCAAGGTACACAAAGGGGCACATATGGCATGGTGCCCTATCATTGGTGCTTTTAACTCTCCCACAACCAAGATTTCATATTTCCTATCTTGCTTTCTCCATCTATAGTCAGCCCATCTGTGTTATAATGTGGGTTACTCATGTTATTCACCTCTACATGATATGCTCAAACTGCTATAATTGGTTCATTTGGATTACCTAGATATGTCAGATTGTAACTACGTTACTACTGGAGATTTTGCTGCCTTCTACACCAGGATCACATTAGATGAGTGCATTGACTGCCTCACCTTTTTGTCAATGGTGGCCTTCTCCCCTGGCTCTTTGCTGCTTGAAGCTATTCTTGGCCTTGTCTGCATAGTCATGACTTGTATGACATTCACATCTGCCATTGGTTCCTTCCACTCCATGACTGGTATTGCTATGGGTACTAATTGTACTCCAGATCTTGCCAATCTTGTGGGCTTTGCTCATGAGTTGCATACCTTACAAGCACCTGACCATCTGCTTAGCTGAGCCATTGAAGCTGGGCTAAAGTTTTGCTAGTACAATGATGATCTTATTGTCTTTATGCCCATGATTATGGACTTGGTCACAATTTTTGGTACCATTTATCCCTGCACCATTATATCGAATAGGAAGTCTTGTCTGCTGGACCATGTCATTATCTGGACTTGGAAATCCAGGTCACACCATTCTGCACAGGCCACTTCGCCAAGTTCCCATATAGTACTCAGTTTGTTGACTGGTTGAGTAATTATCCTAGGAAGATGCTCCATCTATACATTGTGAACGAGATCCACTACCTATTGCTACTCTGCTCATCTCGCCATGATTGGCTTGATGAGTGTCGGTCCCTGGCTGAATTCCTGGTTTACAGAAAAGGATACCCTGTTGATATTGTAACTGCTCAATTGAGTTTGGTTGATTGGCTTGAAGTCTGAACTTCACTTCTCACTCCTTCCCTTATTTCCCACCTCTCTATTCCCCACTCTGCTTTCCCTCCCCTGTTACTTGTTGTCCAATACGATATGGCCCGATGGCTACATCAACAGCCCAATAAGACTCTACATACTGCTTTGCTTCATTTTGATTTCTCTGTGACCACCCAATGACCAATCATTACCCAGAAGAATAGTTTTACCATTCTTAATACTGTCTCAAATACCAGCTTCACTCTAAGTCCTCCTTGAAGGCCGCACTGTCCGTACGTGCTGTGCGATATTTAAAAACGCGAAAATCACCAGACAACCTCCAGCATGAGGCTCTAGGCCTGATGCCTATATACCTATACTCCGTGATGCCTGTCTACCTCTGCTTGCTTTGCTTGCTCTAGTGCTGAGACTCTACTCTGCTCCAGTCATGAGGCTCTAGGCCTGATGCCTGTACCTTCAGGTGCCAACAATTTTTGGGTTTTTAAACCTATAAGTGATAATCATGTGATGACACATGACATATCATTGGTCTAGTTCCATTTTTAGCATTGTTTATCATTTGTGTAACATTAGATCACATGACTGGTACCTTTTCCCAATTGTTTCTATATTGGGTTTTTAATAGCCCATCATGTGTGTAGATCGACAAAGCCCGATTCGGACATTTGTTTGGATCGGAGCAAGGCTCAGGTACTTCTGCACTATTCTACTTCCAGAATTCTGAAGTTAGATCTGTGTCTTTGTTTATCTGAACTTTGTTCTTATTTTTGAATAAAGACCACCACGAATCGTGGTGCCATGGGCAGGTTGTAGATCTATTACACCTTGCTTTAGAAAATACTTTATTCTGCTTACTTTGTTCCATCATAAAAATTTACATAAGCTTTTCTACTATTTGACCTTTTATCGCCGACCTTCATATCTGTCATAACAGTATCACATTTTGCTCTAAATGATTCCTCTATTATCTACTCATTTTATAATAAAAAATAAAAAAAAAAATATATATTCTAATATACTTCCAATATGCAAATCACAGAATTCAATATCTATTATAATAGTAATAATCACATTCAACTCTTCAATATTGAATAGGAAATCACTCTTCCTCTTGAAGAATTTGAAGAATAGTAGAAAGAAGTTGACAATGGTAGAAAGAAGTTGACAATGTTTGGAGTCAGACAGGAAGTACTATCAAGTTGAAGAAAACTAAAAAAAAATGGCTAGTTGAAGAGATATAATTGCAGATTCAAAAAATGTCAAAAATCATCTACTAAGAACTCTGATTCTATTAAGCAACATATGATAAGCATTCAAAATGCAGATCTTTATAAAGTGCAAATCACTATCTCAGCTCGAAATAGAGTTATATCTATTCCAAAAACTTATATGGATGGACCTTCTCATACTTATAGACTTCAAGAGAGTGATATGTTAAAAGCTCTCAGCAAAATCACCACTTTTTTTAAAGAAGAACTTCAGAAAGGTTATCATGCACTAACAGTTAAAAATGTGGCAAAGCAGTAATTTGGAGATGATGATCTAGGATTAGAATTTGTTAAAACAAAAAAACTTATCAATATTCAATGCAGAATTCTTGGTGGAATTAATGTCGAACTTATTGGTGAGAAGATACTAGATGATAATTTGAAAGAGATAGTAGAATGGCTCAAGTTAAACAATTATCAATCTGAGTTTTTAACTCATGGTATCCTGGCATCAACAGTGGTGAGCAAAATGTTGATATTTATTTCTATACTTGGCATCTTTGACAAATGCTTGATCATCAAATTGGTAGCTTTTCAGAAAGTCACCATTTGATGATTCAAGTAATATATAAAATAACAAAAATAGGCTGTGAACAATTAGTAGCTCAGGTGATTCAAAAAATGCCAATGCAACAAAATTATCTACAGTGAAATTGGGCAGATAATATAGCAAAATGGAGAATATAGAACTGTCAACATTCACCTCTTCTTCTTCAAACAACTGCAACTAGTGCTCTAGAGTCTTATCATACAGTATTGAAGAGAAAGGAAAATGGAAGCTTTGGAATTATTGTTGTATACAAGATTATAGATCAAGTTGATAATGAATATCTCAACAGAGCTGCTATTGACCATCAAAACTTTTAGATAAAATCAATTACAGAAACATTGATTTATCTCTTTCTGAAAGGCTTTCTATATCTAGTTCAACTTCTTATATTAGGTGAAATTTGAGCCTTTGAAAAATGACTTGAAGAAGGTAAGACAATACCTGATCATACTACTATAGAGTGCTATTGTCAATTTTTTTGAAGATATATGCTTCTATGTAAACACCTCTTTTATTGGAATATCAGCAAAGACTTTCTTACTGATATACATTGAGAGCAATTCCAAAGTATGTTTACTGAGTCAGGTCTCTATGTTTATATCAGTCACACTCAAGTAAGAGAATAGCCAGAAGAAGAATATCCTTTGCAAGTAGTAGCAGAACATCGATGGCTGGAGTTTTATTCTATTTAAGAACAATTATGTGAACATTGGTTCCAACTTGAATCAGAATTTATTCAAACTGGCGATCAAAGTCAATTATAAAATCTTATAATACAAATGCATAACCTTTGTTTAAAAAATAGACAAAACTAGATCACATATCAAAATTAATGTTCTTTTTTTAACTAGTTTTGTAATGCTCACTTATATAGCCCTTTTTTTTTTTATATTTCTGATAAGGCGAGATGATGAGGTAGTTGTGATTAGAAATGGAGAATGAGGATGGATGATTATATTATATTGTTAATAAATAACTACTGTACTTTTTGAAATCCTAAATAGCAAGAGATATAATTCTTTTGGTGGGTTGAGGAAGGTGAGAAGTCTGTGAACTCATGCTGATACCCCTTCATGCTGAAGCCCTCATGCTGAAGCCCCATGCCAAAGCCTCATACAGAAGTCCCCTTGTACTGAAGCCTCATGCAGAAGTCCTCTCACACCAAAGCTCTCCCTTATGCTGAAGCTCTTTCATGCTGAAGCTCCTCCTCATACTGAAGCCCTCTCATGCTGAAGCTCTCCTTCATGCTGATGCCCTCTCATACTGAAACCCCTCATACTGAAGCCTCCTCATGCTGATGCTCTCTTATGCCGAAGCCCCCTCATGCCAAAGCTCCCCTTCATACCAAAGCTCCTCCTTATGCCAAAGCTCTTTTATGCTGAAGCTCTCTCTCATGCTGAAGCCCTCTTACCCTCTCATGCTGAAGCCCTCTCACATTGAAGCTCTCTTATACTAAAGCCCTCTCATGCTAAAGCTCTCTCTTATGCTGAAGACCTCTCATGCTGAAGCTCTCTCATGCTGAATGTAAGAGGGTTGCTTTTTAGGGTAACCGTTATGTAGTTCTGGAAGGGTTTTCTGGAAGTTCTGGATATTCTGGAAGACCGTTTTCTTATGGTCAAGATCAATTTCGTATGGAGTACGTCCTCTACGCTTATTGATTTCAAGATCGGGTTGACGTCTCAACCAAAGTCCTTTTTTGGACTAGTTCTGGATGTTCAGGATTTTCCGTATTTCAGGAAGTTCAAGAAACTAAGGCCAGCTTAGTTGAATTGGTGTATCGCTGCAGACAATACCCAATTAGGAAATTTCGTGACGTGGTTAGGAGTAGGACCTAACGGGGAGTGGATTTACTTAAGAGTGGTTTGTGGGTTATTAAATAGGTTTATTCTCTATTCATGATATTGCTATACTAGGAGTAGTTGTGTGAAGGGGTAATTGTGGGGAAGTGCTCAGAAGTTGTGTT
>RBNI01003591.1:0-15546 GCA_003990745.1 Jimgerdemannia flammicorona
TTTTTTTTTTTAAAAAAAAAAAGACCGAGCGGATATGATGCGAATCGCAAATACCATCGTGATAACGCACTTAGGATCCAATTTCATCACTTCTGCGAAAAATACATGGGAATTATTAAACCAGAAGAGGACTATGACACACAGATAATATTAACACACGAAGCACAGAACTCAGCAAACATTCGATGAATACAAGGAATATTGCAGTTTCGTCATTTATATCCCCACCGAAGCCAAATTATCCTCGAAGCACGAAAACAAGCTATACCCCTTGTCCATCCACACAATCGTTTTCACCGTTCCCACTGTTCCCACAGTTTTCCATCGTTTCCACGGTTTCCACCGTTTTCACCGTTTCAACCGTTTCACCGGTTCCACCGGTTCCACCGGTTCCATCATTTCCACCGTTTCCACGATTTCCACGATTTTCACCGTTTCCACCATTTCCACCGTTTCCACCGTTTCCACGATTTCCACGATTTCCACCGTTTCCACCGTTTTCACCGTTTCCACCGTTTCCACCGCTTGCTCCTACTCCACCCCCTCCTCCTCAGCCACGCTTCTCATCACCTCCCTTGCTACCTCCACGTATCGCTCCTTCGTCACCCCAAGCAGCACACAATCCACCCCCTCGTCCTCTGCTAGGAACTCCAGCGCGAACCGTTCAATCCGGCCGCCGACGACCCCCTCCTCCGGTGGCAGCTCGATCCCACGCGCCTCCAGGAACTGCTCCACGCTTCGGCTCCCGCGGTATCGCACCTCCTGCTCGTGCGCGTCCAGGTATAGCTGCAGCGGTCTGAGCCACTCCGGGTGCATCTCGTTGGACTTGCTGCGCAGGAACCGGTACACCTGATGGTGGATCGACTCGTAGTCGAAGACGGAGGTGAGCCGAGGGAGGGTGGAGTCAAGTTCATTGATCAGCTGAGAGAGGAAGTGGGTGGGCGGCAGGTCAGAGAGCGGGGGCTGCGCGACGGTTTGTGAGAGGACGGAGGCGTAGGGAGGATTCGGTGGCGGATAAGAGGCGAGGCGGAAGGCGCCGTCTTGGTTGAAAGCGTTGAGGGGGCGGTTGATGAAGACCTTCGGTTTGAATTGGGGGGTTGAAAAGGATGGACAGAACCGGATGCTCGGCGTTTATTTAAGATGGGCATGGAATATATGTACAATACGCCATACGTAACGCCTTTAAACACGCCGCAATCTCCACAAAATATTACATCCTACCTTTAATCCGTTTTTTTTGGCCCACTTGGCTGTGACCTTCAGCCCTTCCTGCTCCAAAAAATTCCCGGGCATTTGTATGGCCGCGAACCCGTGCACCTCTGGGTCCCCACTGACCTTTCGCGAGGCGCTCCTCGCCAGTTCGACGAGCGAGTGGTATGGGAGGAAGTGCGGGTCCTCGGGGGGTACGGAGAAGGAGTTGGAGGAGATGCCGTACTGGGGTGTGTGGGGTGTGTGGGGTGTGTGTGTATGTGTGTGTGTGTGTGTTTGGTAATAGAACGATGAAAAAATAAAGGAGGAAAGAAGGATATTTACGGAGCGTATAGTGCCTTTCGCAACCTCTTCTTCGAGGGCTTCGAATGTTTGGCCGATGCGTTCAAGCATTTTGGATTGGAATCCTGTGTCAAACCAATGAGATGAGGAAGATTGTTGAGTTGCTCAATTCACAGTATCCAAACAAACATATATATACCTCACGATAAGTGAGCGAAACATATTGCGGTGCTCTTTGGATATCGTATGTCTGTCTGCTTGGATCGTCCCTGTGTCATCACTCCTGTGTTCTCACCTTTAATATCGGCATTCGGTGACGTGATGTTGTGCTTCAAAAAGTACTCTGGATTGTGAATGAATAGGGTATCGAGATACTCTGTTTCAAGGCGACCGAGGCTGCGCTTGAGCTGGTCCCTGGCGGGGTAGAAATGTAGAAAGAATTGGAATCCGCCTTTCGAACGAATTCGGGAGGCTGAGACGACAAGAAACTCACCTCACGAAATCGGGGTGGATGCAGTGGTAGCAATCCGGCATGAATTTTACGAATTCGGTCTCAGGGACCGACTTGAAAAGGTTGGAGATCAAGAATGAATAGAGTCCAAATGAGCTGACGTCAAGTCAAAAGGCTATCCATAGCGTCATTGGAACTAAAGCACGGCAATGCACGCCTACCGAAAACGCTCCCTGTTTGTACAAAGTCATGTTTTGGCCCTGGATGTACCCGAACTTTGAGGCGATATGGAGCTCATTGCGGGAAAGGGTGTCCTTCTCGGGCTGAGTGAGGATCTGCGTGATAAATATGTGGAAATCATCGCATCGTGGGGGTTTTCACCCAAATCCAATTCACTCGGATGCCCTATGCACGTCCAACCTTCCCAATCAGCCTCTCAGCTCCGCCACCCATGTAGTTGGTACTGGTGTCAATGGTGTTGATCTGCACACGCGGATCCGGCTGGCGCGATAGGGCACGGTAGATGGCACGCTCATTCTCGGGCGAGCCGAGGGTCATGCGGTAGGTGCCAATGGCAATGCGCGAGACGGGGGTACGTGCGATTGTGTTTGACGTGAAGGAGAGGCGAGGGAGGGGCATCGGGGGCGGTGGATTGCGGCGAGAAAGGGAGCAGTGGTGACTGTTCATCGTTCGGTCACGTGTGGATCACGTGCGGCATATCGGTGAAAATATTTTTTATGCGCTTATTACTAATGGCGTGTTCGTCAAGTGACGTGACAGGCTGTGCCCCTTTCGCTTGGTCCGATTTGGCTACATTGAATTTTATTAACAAGTCTTATAAATGATGAACCTAGGGGTCGATGAGTGCCCCGAGCAATTGTTTGAGCTGCCGCACTATTGAATAATGCGGTTTCGGTTTCGTTGGAGCCATGAACTTTACGAACTTATGCTATTTGAGATGAATTTTTTCAAAAAGGTACCAATCCAGATGTACTTTTTAATAAACTTCGCCTCATTTGATGGACGCCGAGCGACTAGGCTGTGAAAGTGAAAGGACGGAATGCTTACATTACTTAATGATGACGTCATATACATACTCTTACCTACACAAATTCCCAGGAACCTTCCTTTAGTAGCCGCCCCGAACCAAGAAAACATGGACGAGAACACCAATCTTGTTGACAACAAAGGGGAGGCACCAGTGTTACCCAAATTTCCTTGAGTCATCCCCACCATCATTGTTGTCAACCGCCCTTTATTAGTATCATGATGGGACACAACTATTTTGGGCCCTGCAATCAGGGAAGGGATGACCGAACCGTTTAGAACCATTTGCTAAATTTATGTTTGCAGGTCAAGTAAAACGGGAAAAAAAAAAAAAAAAAAAAAAATGCATACGGCAAGTACAAACACCGACCACCATATTTAGGGACAAAGTGCCATTCGTGGTTATCAAAATACCTTATGTTTTTTTTTAAAAAAGGTCAAGTCCGTCGCCCCCCTTCCCCAACGGAAATAGCCCGTAAAAATAGCGCCCAATTAATCTTTGTCCGGATTGGCGGATCGGAGGATCCTAGAATGGAATGTATACGTGTTTGTGCGTGTTTATGCTGGATGAGTCCGTATCGCCGGGCAGAGTGAAACTGGATCCCAAGGTCCAAGACCAAGCATGAATGGGAGAGTGCGGGCGGGAGGGTGAAAGGCGGGTTGGGTGGGATTGCCCGATTTTGACGAGATGAACCCTGGGTTTCAGCTGATTGTAGCGCGTGGAGGTCGGAGGGTCGGAGGTCGGAGGGTCGGAGGTCGGAGGGTCGGTGGCACATGGGCCATTTCTGAAAACGCAATATAAATTCGCTGGGCTTGGATCGGTGGGCCCTTGCCTGATCTTTGAAAGGGAGTTCCTGGAAGCTCTCCTTCATCCACAGACCCGACAAAAGACCTTTCCGAAACCTTGTGGACTCGCACATACCGAATACAGAACTATTCCTCGCGTTGGACTCTAGAGCCGAAAAACCGACAAACGCTATTCGTTCCCTCCACCTGAACTGACAGCAGAGAACAATATTTACCCTAGTTTTACCCTAGTTTTACCCCCCCCTGAGTGCACTCTTGGCCTCCAGTGAAACTCGTACCCAAGAACAGTACATAAACAATATTTCTATTACTACTAGACCCCTCACACTACACTAACAATGAAATTCACCCACACTTCCGCCCTATGGGCTCTCATTGCTAGCGCGCTTGTCGTTAATAACGTCAATGCACAAGGTATTTCCAGCGGCGACACCAGCACCCCGACTCTCGTGCCGATCGTGAGCGTCACTCCGACGCCCGCGCCGATTGATAGCGGCACTCCGACGCCCGCGCCGATTGATAGCGGCACTCCGACGCCCGCGCCTATTGATAGCGTCACTTCCGTCATCCCTACTTCGGCCTTGCCCCCGTCCCCAACCACAACGGCATCTGTTCCGGACATTTCCAACGTCCCGGGTCTCCCTCCCAATGCCACCCTCAATCAGGTTCAGCAGCGCGCGCTCCAGTCGTCCTGTAACACACTCCAGCAGCTATGGACCCAGATGAATGGGTCAAGCTGGCTCGTCTACAATGGTTGGGATTCCACTAATGCGAATAGCACGATGAGCTGCTGCTCTTGGGTAAAAGTCACTTGCAATATCGTCGGCGTCGTGACGCATCTGTGAGTATGGTTTCTCAGCATAATTGTTACATATTTCGCGTGTCTCCAATTCTCTGTCGTTCTCAATTGCGACGGATCACATTATTCGCATTTTTCTCAACATCTCGCTTTCTCACGCGCTGATCCACAGGGATCTGGCAGGTAACAACCTCCAGGGCAACATTTCCTCGATCCTCAGCCAACTCCCTGGCCTCATCCGTCTGTACGTTCTCCAACACCTGCACATCTTGTCTCTGTCTGTACTGCATCTGTCCATTCAAAAGAAACAAAAAAAAACCCCCTCCGGCTTCTTTTGTGCCCGCATATAGTCATCAATTTTCCATTATCCGATATCGACATGCATTGTCAATGGATTGCATGATTACCCCTGCACAATATCCTCTTTCGGAATGTCCTTTCTAATCAATTCCAACCCTTTTTCATCATTGTTCGACTTCCCAAACCAATAGTGACATGAGCCAGAACAACCTTGCGGGCACCATCCCTGACAATCTGGCCGGCCTGATCAATCTACAGGTTATGTAAGTCGCGTGGGCGGATTGACTGAAAGTATAATCTGCACGAAGGAAATCTGAACAATTAACGCGCTCGTATTCCACCCACCCCCCTTACTATTTACAGCAACTTTGAGTACAACAATCTCAGCGGGCCCTTGCCGGGCTCTCTCGGTGCGCTTCCGTCCCTGCAGAAGCTGTATGTAATAGACAGTGAAGAACTCTTCGCGCCCCGCCTTCTTTGAAACCTTTTCGTCATTACGGCCTCCGTGTTTTGTTTCTTGCAAAAACGTATAACATGATTTCCCTTGCCAGTCATCTCCGCAACAACTCGTTCACTGGTCCCATCCCCGATACGTGGGCGAGCATGGCCACCCTATCTGGCTTGTAAGTTTTGAGCTGCACTTAGAATTTCGATCTGCGTCTGCCGAAATATTGCGGTCCTTGATACGAACACATCCATTACCCTTCCAATCATTCCCCTTCAGATTCCTGAGCAACAACAAACTTACGGGCCCAATACCTGCCTTCCTGACCAAGCTGACTTTTTTGACCAGCATGTGAGCTCCCTGCTTGTATTTCCTCACCTCGCTTCGCCTCCGAAATGATCTATTGAGGCGCCAAGAGAAACTGGGCTGTTTGGCTGATTACCTCTCGATATTCTAGTGCTCTTGATGGCAATGCGTTCACCGGAGTGATCCCATCTGACCTCGGCAATCTCGTTCAGCTGCAGACCATGTAAGTGTCATAGGCATGGCGTCGATCGCCAGGATGTGGATGAAGGACGCAAAACGTTGGTTGTCTAGTTACGTTTGTTTCACGTCAACTCATCGATTGCTGATCCTGTCCCATGTTTCGTTTCGATAGTAACTTGAAGGGCAACCAGCTCTCGGGTCCCATCCCGGACTCCATTGGCAATTGCGTGAGCTTGAACGTTATGTAAGTGGCGTGTTTGAGGACTGGGGCCTATGGGTAGAGGAGTCCTTCTCATCGTTATGTTGGTGTCCATGCCCAAAGTCATGTGTTGAAGCAAATTCTATGGTATTAACCACGTGGTGGTTCCTCTTTCCTTTTCCCGTCAAACGCAGAAACTTCTCCGGCAATAGTAAAATCAATGGCAGCATCCCAACCACAATGGGCAACATCCCTGGGTTGCAGTGGCTGTATGTAGCATCTTGATCGCATGCATGACTTTTCGAGCCTTTATCGCATGTGAAGCCATTTGACATTGCCTTTTTTTTTTTTTTTTTTTTTTTTTTTGCCTTGAATGCTCGCTGACGAATACTCTCTCTTCTCTTTGCTCTGCAGCGACCTGTCTTCTAACGCATTATCTGGCGAGATCCCGGCGCAGATTGGTAATCTTGCCAATCTGCAAAGGTTGTAAGTGAACATTTCCAGATTATCTGTTGATCCGTACTTCCCTGCAAATACTACACCTTTATCGTCCCTTGCTTTTATATCGTGTGCACCTGAATAACGCAACCACCTTTTTTCTCTTTTTTTTCTTCACCATCCGCCGTTCGCTCCGACCGCCGAACCTAGCATTATCGACACCAATAATATCAAGGGACCCCTCCCTTCCCAAATTGCCCTTCTTAACCAACTCCAATACCTCATCATCAGCCACAACAACCTCGACGGTGGCTTCCCGGCCATTGCCGCGCCCCCGCTCCTCGGTTTCTGCCGCGCAACACCAAATACCTTCCAGACATGTCCGCCCACGGACGTCATGGCCAACCCTTCCTCCCTTGCTTTCGCTTGCTCCTTCGACTGCACCGGATCGGGAAAGAAATCTACCACGAGCGCGGCCCCAGGGGGATACGCAAACGCCACGCCCGCCGTCATAATCGCGACAGCCCTCGTGCTGCTTATGTCATGGGCTTGAAGGGTGGTTGGTGTGGATGGGGAACATTGAACGAAATGTAGATTTTTGAGCCGATAGAGACTTTTTTGTTTTTTTTTTGTTGCCTTCATTGGTTTGACTTAAATAGCAAGCTCGTAACCACAATAACTCGTCATCGTCTAATTACAAAATCATAAAGCCACATTTTTCTTTCCCTTGCATTCCATCATTCCCCTATTTATGCGAAATGTTCTACGGCGTTGCCTGGCAGTGTTGTGGGGCGCGTCAGATTATTTTGTATTCGTTCCAATACATACCTCTAACTCGGGGAAGTGACTCCAACTGCCCATAGGTTCAGGTTTTGCATGTCGTTGGATTCGTTCTATTCAACCCCTCCTTAGGATTTACGTGATAGCAGTTCAACACATACATCACGCATACGTAGCGTCCCGTCAATATTCATACATATAGCGGAGCGATCTGGTGAGTAAGGTTTCGGGGTTTGGGTCTGCAATAACATAGATATGTATAGAATTCCCACATGATGGCTAAAGATGGGTGGGACATAATTATATTTAGATTTAGAAGGGCGTAACCAATACTCTGAGAACTTTATTTTGTGAATAAACTTTTAACTGCTGAATTTTCCCCCCAAAGTCTGGCCGAGAGGACTGTTATACCCTCTTCAAAGACCAAAATTCCCGGAGGTGGTACCCTGAATTTATTAAATGCTGTTGTTGACCCATAACTGCAGAAAGGCTGGTGCACCCGACCAAGGACCGGGCATTTTAGATAAACCCCGACGGGCCAAGGAACGGGAAAACGGCTCATTCTCAAACCCGTGTTTCCAATGTCCTGTTTCCTTCACATGTTGAAGCTGCCAAGTCCGCGTCGGTGACTATGAGAATAAATAAATAGAGGCTCTGTCCAACGGACATCCTCATGCACTGTCATATCCCCTCAGGATGCTTCGAACCCTCGATTCCGTGAGATCAAGTCGCTGCTAATATGAAATATTTCGCGCTGCCTCGTCCTACAACCTGCTATATATATATATCCAGGATCCTAATTTACCATCTTTGGAATGAGACTAAGCCTCGATCGTCGCTAAGTCGCGAGATAGACTTCTGTCCGATTGCCGCTTTTTTTTCTTTTTTTTTTTTTTTTTTTTTTTTTTTTTTTTTTTTACAAAGTCTTCGCATCGGCCAAACGTCCTTTAACTCTTCCTCCGGAGATGGGCAAATCAGC
This sequence comes from Jimgerdemannia flammicorona, assembly GCA_003990745.1. Taxonomy (NCBI): domain Eukaryota; kingdom Fungi; phylum Mucoromycota; class Endogonomycetes; order Endogonales; family Endogonaceae; genus Jimgerdemannia; species Jimgerdemannia flammicorona. The sequence continues at coordinate 8,223 of RBNI01003591.1, forward strand.
GATTCTCTTTGCCAACCAGAGAAATAGGATTACGGCTCGGAGACGTCATCGATACCAACATATCCGATCTCCGGCTCATTTCACAACGTAATCCTGGCGACAACTGTCTTCTTGCCGCGCAAGAGAGCGTTAAGGAGTGAGTACTTTTGTGCCGTGTTTGCCTCTCGTGCAGCATGCCTTACAAAGTATGAAAGCATAGCTTTTACTCATACCAGTGGGATCTTTTGACATCTACATCATGCATCTGGGACATTTCACTCTGCATCTGCATAAAGAACATCTCTCACTTATATCTATGATATCTAAGTCATCTAGTATTAACATAAATTCAGAATTAAGAATATTGTTGAAAATCAATTTTGTATAAAAAAATATATATCTTTGATATAATTATTGGCTGCTTTTCTTGAGTTGCTCAGAATGAATCAAATTGCCTCCAATTCAATTTAAATCAAAATATTCAAATCAAATTAAGGGTCAATTCAAAGTCCAATTCAAACCTAATTTTTCAAAATTCAATAACTTAACCAAAATATATCTAAATTTAATAAAATTTAGCTTATTCAATGTATCTTATGATGGAGAATCTAGTATAATAAAGAATATTAAATTTGGACATATTTCCATTGAGTTATTATATTTTTAATTTGGGATAAATATTTTAAATCAAATTGAATCAGGCCTCAATTTGATTCAAAAATCTCTAATTTGATTTAATTTGAATGACCCTCAATTCAATTTATTTAGAAGCACTAGTTGGATTTCTTATCTATTGAGTTTTTCATAATTTAATCTTTTATATATGTATAAGAGCTTATCTTTAACTAATTTTAGTACTTTTTATCTTATTATATTTATACTAATAGTTATAGAGAAAAACTAAACAGTACTATCTCTAGATAACTATATCTAACATATTGTTAAATGAACTAAATAAGCTATAATATGATCTCTTTCTAAAAGTAATTTAAAATTAGATATAAATATAATAAATATAAAATTAATATCTTTTAATTTTAAAGATTATAAATATTAACTTTAATACTCAAATTAAATTAAATTAAATTAAATTTAACTTTAATTCAATTTAATTCAAAATATTTCAATTAAGATTTAATATAATTTAAGTTTCAATTCAAATCTAAATTTTTAAAATTCAATAACTCTATAAAAATTATATAAATTTTAGTTTATTATATTTATTTTATCTAAGTAAATTTAATATAATAAAAATTATATATTTTGATTGAGTTATTGTATTTTAAAATTTGACTCTTAATTTATAAAAAGTATAGATTTGTTATTATATATTAGATTTATCTATATCTAAATAAATTTAGTATAATAAGAATTATTAAATTTGAATATTTTTTATTAAGTTATTATATTTTAAATTTCAACTCACAATTTTAAATTAAATTAGACTTAAATTTAATTTAATTAATTCAAATTGATTTAATTTATTTAAAAGTACTACTCTAGAATTAAGCTATAATAGAAATATTTTAGTAAAGTTTAAGATTAGATTTTTTTTTTTTTTTTTTAATTAATATTATTTATAATATTAGTAAAAATAAAGTAAAAGTGAGATAAAGATATAATTATTAAAAATATTACTTTATTATTTTAACTTACTTTATTACTTAAAGCTTAAGATATATAAATATGTATTTTTAAAGAATTGTTTAATAAATATAAAATAAGAATAAAAATATATAATTAGAAAAAAAAATATAACTAATATTATAGAGATAATTATATATTATTATATAAATATTTTATCTTTATATATTAACAATAAAGTAAAATTTAAACTATTTAGATATTTGATAAACAAAAAGAAAAATTATTAAAAATAATAATATAAAGTATAAAAATATATATCTATATTATATAAAAAAGATTATTATATAAGAGACTACTATGTAAAAAAAATATATATATAATAAAAACCTATATATATACTTATTAATCATTAATTGTTAAAAGATATTATTAGTCAATATTAGTCAGAAATCTTTAAATAATAAATATATTTCATTATCTATTATTTTTATATTATAAAATCAATACAGACTAAAAAGATCTATAAACAATTTAGAGAATAATCCTTTAAATCTCAGAAATGATATTACTCTCTTTAAACATCACCAATTATAAAACATTATTTATATACTTTATATATATTGATAGAAATAAAACTGAGCAGAGCTGATATAGAATGCAATGTTCTTCTACAAAGGATAACATTCAAAACTTTAGGCAGCCACATTTTACACATTCAAGCATCCACACCATTGCCCACCCAACAGTCTTAAAAAAAGGTTTTGTGTGATATATCAACGGATGGCCAATAAATTATGAAAAAAGAGGTGGGAAGGAGACCTTACTCCGTCTTAGTATTCTCTTGCTCGCTCGCATTGCTCTGCGCCCTTGTCATGAGCAGCGTTCCTGTGACTATCAAGCTCGCGCCGCCCCACCATTGCAGAGCGAGCGGTTCGCCAAAGACGACGTTCCCGAGGATGGCCTGGTGGTTGATGAAAAATGATGGTTTGTCCTACGGATGGCTTTAAAAAGTCAGAGATATGTAACAGAAAAGCAGGATATGTACCGTGGTGCAGAAGTTGATGGCGCTGTTGACGACAGTGACCTGCACCGAGGACGTGGCTTTGTTAAGGGCCTTTGTGAGGAGAGTCCACATCAACGCATTGCAGCCGAAGATGAGGGCGAAACAGGTGCCGCGGACAACAAGGAGCAACTGCGGCGAGGAAAATTGCGAGGGTCGGTCACTAATCACAGCGACAACACGGCAAAGCTCACAATTCTCCACTGCTGGATATCTGATCACGTACAACATTATCTCCTTGGTTGGCACAAAGATCCAGGCCCGCATAGAGCTGGGAGGCGGAGCATATCCACTGGATGGCGGCGTCTGTCCTCGTGTCGGTAAATAGCTTTGCAAAGACAGAGGCGAGAGAGGCGAATAGGCCGGACAAGAGGGCGAAGGGCAGATAGGCGAGTGCGGCAGACATGGCTCTGACTGAATCACTGATGTGCTGAATTACTGATCTGACTGAAAGTCCATCACGTGGCAAAAACTACTTACGTCATCTCCCCTCCTCGCTCACAACAGAACCGCTCATCCCTTCTTTGGCGAGTGGCGAGGCGCGTTTGACCCTGTCCAAGTCGCACCAACCACCGACGAGCAATGTCCTTCTCTTTCGGTAAATATTTATAATTCAAATGTTCTCTTCAACACAAGCCAAGTCCACGGACGAGTCGCGCAAGGCACAGGCCGTGGCCAACCCGGGAGAGCAGACGAGCAATAAACGTTCAAACACACAGAGAGATTATGTTGACGATTCCGATTCGTCATCTTTTAAACGTCTCGTCACAGGCACCCCCGCCGCTCAAACCACCACCTTCGGTAGGTCCACCATCCGCCCTTTCTTCTTGCCGTGTAAAACTCATCTCGTCGGGGCCGCCACTGGGGCTGCCCAACCTAACCGCCTCACCCACAAAACCGCGCCTTGATCCGTCCGATCATGCCCTTCTGCGATTTAGGCCTTGGCGTGACCCAAACTCCCCAACAGACCCCCTCCTTCAATCTCAACGCCACCGGCCAGCCCTCTACCTCGACGCCCGCCCTCTTCGGCGGCGGCGGCGGCGGCGGCGGCGGCTCGTCATTCTCCTTCGGCGGCAGCGCCACCACACCGGCCACGTCCCAGCCCGCGGCATCCGTCGGCCCGACCTCGACCTTTGGTGGCTTCGGCTTCGGAACGGCCACGGGCCTGTTCGGCCAGACCCAACAGTCCTCGCAGCCCGCACCCACACAGTCTCTGTTCACTACCCCAGCCCCAGCGACCACGGGCACAGGCCTGTTCGGGTCAAGCACGTCCGCTCTTGGTGGTGGGACCGGGTTGTTTGGCGCAAAGACGACCGCGGCTCCATCGAGTTTTAGCTTTAATACCCAGCCGGGCGGGTTATTTGGGGGGTCGGGGACGACGGGTTTGTTTGGGCAGCAGCAGCAGCAGCAGCAGCAGCAGCAGCAACAGCAGCAGCAGCAGCAGCAACAACAGCAGCAACAGCAGCAACAACAGCAACAGCAGCAACAGCAGCAACAGCAGCAACAGCAGCAACAGCAACAACAGCAGCAGCAATACCTCTTCAGTATGTAGTCATGGGATTTGGGGTGTGTTCGGGTTATTGCATATTGAAGCGGCGGAGGAACGATTGAGGACTAATTGCTAGTAGAATGTGGCTTCTTTTGTACAAATGTTATGGTTGATATGTTTGATATCCATTAAGCGCAATTCCTTTTTTCAACGCAGACGCACAAGCGCAACAGCAGCAACAGCAACAGCAAGCACCCAACCCCTGGGACAGCTTCATGTTGATCAAGGCATATTGGGACCCGAAGTCACCACATTGCCAGTTCAAGGTATTTGCTTCTCTATCTCCATGAACGCTATTCGAGGTGCTTTAACGTGGTTCGGGTTCAAAGATATGTTTTGCGTATGATGCTATTTATTAAGCAGGAATAAATGAAACTAATATGGTCATCTCGGCCCACGAAACAGCACTACTTCTACAACATGGTACATCCAAACGACGCCCATAACTACGGGCGCCCCGCGGACCAGGACGAGACGTTATGGAACCAGGCGATGAGGGATAACCCGGACCTCAGCTGGTGGGTGCCCTTCATACTGTTGTGGTGCAGTGGATAGAGAATGAGTTGTTTATTGAGATTCATCCGACTCACAAGCTTGGCATCGGTTTTCCATCTTTCGTGGGCGCAATAGCATGGTGCCCGCCCTAGCGGTTGGTTTCGAAGACATCAAGAAGCGCACCGAAATGCAAGAGCAGACAAGCATGGCCCACCGGGCTAAGCTGGCGGTTTGTATATTCCCATTGCTCTTTGTTTTCCATCTTCCCGTTATACATTTTCACTCCTGATGGGTTATAAGGGATTGTATTTTGATGCTGACGATGGTCAAATATGATACTCGACGCACAGGAAATCGCGGACAAGATCCAAGCACTCCAACAGCAACATGACCTTAAAACGAGTGTCAGACTGGAAGAGTACAAGAATCGGCATTCGATGATGGCACATCGAGTCTTGCAGGTATAAGAGATTCTCTGGAGGCGATTGTGCTTTCGCAGGTGTTGACTTGGCATGTTTTGGGGTGGATGTTGAGAGCTCTGTTCTTTCCCAACAAAACCAGCTCATGTCCAAAGTCGAGCTCCTCCGCAACAAAGGTTTCTCGATCCGACCCGAAGAAGAGCAACTGCGGGCGCGCCTCGAGACGCTGCAGCAGCACCTGCGAAAACCGAACCAGTTCCGCGGCAAGGTGAATGAGCTCTGGGCGCAGCTGCAGACGATCCATGAGGCGAAGCAAGTCTACGGCGGTAGAGGAAGCGGACCCGAGACATGGGAGGTCGTGGACGACTCCCAGCTCGCGGTGATTGCTAAGGTGGGTGTTGGAGATTGGTCTCGTAGGAGTCGGCCCTTGGATTCGATGAGGTGGTGGGCTCGGTTAATTTGGTTTTATTATATTTTGTTTAACGCATGCCCATCTATTTTGGCCATGATCCCTCTCCCAGGTTTTCGCGGAACAGCAAGCCGGGCTGCAGCATGTGACGAACGTGTTGCAGAATTATGAGACCGACTTGAAGATCATCGATACGGGGTTGGCAGAGGCGCCGAGGTCGTGAGCGTGAGAGGAGGATCTTGCATAGGAGGGTATTGAAGGATGGCGGGCGTGTGGCGTATTGTACTGATGTATGATGGATTGGGATGGGCGTGAGAACATGTCGAGTGGTGGTTTTTGCGTGTGTTAGTTTGGGGGGAGGGAGAGCGGTAGTGTTGTAATTCATGTACTCTTTTTGTTGACCTGCATATCTTCGAGGACATTTATGCTTACAGCTCTTTTGTTCTAAAAATACACTTGTGCTTTTTTTTTTCTCGTCTGTTGGTTATTTTATTAGGTATAGAATTATGTCAATGCATGGGATGTGTCATGTGCGAGTCATGTGATAGTGTGATGATTGCCAGTCACACCAACCTATGACAACCCACGCGTAGCTCTTTACCTTCTAACACTCGAAAACACTCCACCCCGCTAAAAGCAACCTCGGGACCCCAACAGAAATGTCCCTTCTGTCCACCCGCTCGCTCGTCATGCGCGCCTGCGCACCACGCCTCCTCGGCTCCTCCTTCTCCCGCGCCCCGCTTCGTCTCACCCATTCTCGCCCTTTCACACGCTCTGCACTCGTCGCCAAAGACGTGGACGCCGATGGTAAGGACACCTTGCCCGGGAAGGCTGGAAACATCATCGAGTCCATGCTCTATGGGTCGAAGAAGATCAAGGAGGAGGAGGAACAGACGTACTCCAAGAAGCTGGCTAGGGGGAAGTACGTCCACGAGTTGCAGAGTGAGTGTTTATTTTGTTTATTTTTTATGGAGGGGGGAAAGAGGGGGGGGAGAGATTAACGTGTAGGAAGGAGGGTTGTGGATCTGCGAATGACGCGAGCAAATTATAGCGAGACTAGTTTCGACTGTCTTGGGAAGGTTTGCTAGTAAGGATACGCGAAGTAGACAAGGCACGTTTGAGCTCCCACAGGCATGAGCCATGCGGAATTTGCGACTGCGCTTCGTGTGATCACGTCACGTAGATACCTAGGCTCCTAATGGGAAGCTGAATACTCCACAATGACTCATTCACCCATTCCCCATTCAACAGAGCACAAGGTGAAGCCGAAATACGTCGAGGACTATATCAAGCTTATGTAAGCGTCGTCCTAGAGAAAACTGTCGTACCTTCATGGTTCCATTGGAATGCTTTGTGGAATAGGGACTTCGTGTTGGCTTGCTTACTCCAGAACACCGATCAATTGGGCTCGGAAACATTATCGCCACGTACTTTGATTGACCAATATAAAAATCATTTATTTATCTAGTTCCGTCCATTACCCCCGCATCGCCAGCGATCCTGAGAACCAGGTCAACCTGTGCGGTAGCTGGCAGACTGAGATCGGCGATCAGGATTCCTTTAGTGAGTATTCAGGGTATTGTTAAATACTTGGTTTATTACGGCCGCAAGCTGAGATCCGGTATGATGAAAGGAGAGTGAGTGGGTCATTGATGGACTAAATGCGTGTTTCACGGTTAACTCTTCTTTGCTTCGTGAATCTAGTTCACGTCTGGGAGTACAGAGGATACCCAGGCCACAAGCAGACGATGACTAGGCTTCGTGAGGATGAGGTGAGGATGAAGGGTGGTCAGGAGGCGCTGTTGAAATCCCGTCTCCCAAAAAAA